>CM043712.1:4027184-4117266 GCA_023969325.1 Oryzias curvinotus
CATAGCTAGCATAGTTAGCATAATTAGCATTTTAGGTAATGTGTTTTTCCTTCGAGTTGATGATGCTGATCGCTATGCTAGCACTTTTAGCCACATTAGCATAGCTAGCATAGTTAGCATAATTAGCATTTTAGGTAATGTGTTTTTCCGAACGAGTTGATGATGCTGATCGCTATGCTAGCACTTTTAGCCAAATTAGCATAGCTAGCATGATTAGCATAGTTAGCATTATTAGCTTATGCAGCTTTTTCTATCCCTCATCAAAGGTGGGCGGTGAGGGCGGTGAGGGCGGTGAGGGCGGCGGTGGTGCGTAGAGTTGGGCGTGGAAGGCGGGTTGCGTCTGCGGGCCATACAACGCCGCTTGCGGCTTTAATTATTATTATTATTCTTCTTGTCTACTAACGGATCCGTTGAGCTCAAATTTGACCCCCGCCACATACCCGAAAACTCACCAAAATTGGCACACACCTAGGATAAATTGAAAATGAATTTTCGGCAAAGAGAACGTCACCCCCCCCGAAGTCGATGACATCACGGCGAGCGTTCCCGTAAAAAAAATGAATGGGCCGAAATCTGCTTATGGGGCCAAAAAAAAATATTTTGAAATACAGTTACGAAACCAAAACACACTTGTTGGAGATATCCCAAAGAAGTTATGAAATCATTATGGGATGGCCACACGACCTACGGCTTGGCGGCCATTTTGTGGCGAACTCTGAGAAATGGCGATTTTCGTGTTTTTTGACAATATGGGAAAACAACACTTTTGTTTGAGCGATTTTCATGAAATCGGATACAGATGCCAACAGCTTGATTCTACAAATACCAGAGAAGTTTCGTTGACCTTTGACCTTGGGAAGGGGCGGCCATCTTGAATTTTCCGAAAAAAGCACCTTTAGTAACGGATACAAACGAAAACTCGTCCTAGGGATTTTTTTCGATCGTCTTGAAACTTCTCGGGCATCAATGGCATGCTACTGTGGACAAAATGTTGGAATTAGAAGTTGTAGATTTTGAACGGCGTGCGCGTGGCGAATTCGCAACCGTCGCCATTTTAGCTAGCTCGCACATATTTTATCTGAATGTTGTGAAAATGAAATATGCGATTCCCTGGCCCACACTGAACAAAACGGTGTCACTTACGACAAAATCGATAAAGAAATATGGCCGTGGTAAGCAAAAAACGATCGCAAAAAAAAGTGCTGACTCGGCAAAAAAAAAAAATTTCGGAATTTTTTTTTAAGAATCGGCTAACGAAACCCAGATAACTTTGTTGGATATATCCAACCAAACTTTTGAAATCATTACGTGATGGCAACACGACCTATGGTTTGGCGGCCATTTTGTGCCAAAATCGGCCATTTTGAGATTTTCGCGTTTTTACACAATATGGAAAAATGAACTTTTTTTCGAGCGATTTTCACGAAATTTGACTCGAATGTCCCTAGCGTAAGTCTAAAATCACCTCTGGAGTTTCGTCGACCTTTGACCTCGGGAAAAGGCCGCCATCTTGAATTTTCTATAAAAAACACTTTTACCATCAGATTCAAACGTAAACTTGTCGTTGGAATTTTCAACGATCATCTCGAAACTTTTTGGGCATCAATGGCAAGCTACTGTGAAAAAAATGTTGGAATTAGAAGTTGTAGATTTTGAACGGCGTGCGCGTGGCGAGCTAGCAAAGTGGCGCACTGTTATAACTCCCATGCCTTTCAATACAATACAGTGAAAATTGAATGCTTGCATTTATGCCTGGATCTGAATACATTGAAAAACACTGGACAAGGACATATAAGGAATGTGGGCGTGGTTAGCATAAAACCACTGTTGCTAAGGACAACAAAAAGTTTACTTTTCCCGATTTGTCCGAAACTGACGTTAATCCGTTCGTCCTCCAAAGGCAAACAAAACATAAAATGGTTGCTATGGAGATAAAATCAACAGAAAAGCGGCCATTTTGAAAAAAAGTGGGTTTTTTGTCAACACATGACATATAGCTTTCACCAATGGAGCAATGTGTTTTTCTGAGTAAGTTAATGATGCTGATCGCTATGCTAGCAGTTTTAGCCATGTTAGCATAGCTAGCATAGTTAGCATAATTAGCATCTTAAACAATGTGTTTTTCTGAGTCAGTTGATGATGCTGATCGCTATGCTAGCAATTTTAGCCACATTAGCATAGCTAGCATAGTTAGCATAATTAGCATTTTAGGTAATGTGTTTTTCTGAAACAGTTGATGATCCTGATCGCAATGCTAGCTCTTTTAGCCACATTAGCATAGCTAGCATAGTTAGCATAATTAGCATTTTAGGTAATGTGTTGTTCCGAGCCAGTTGATGATGCTGATCGCTATGCTAGCACTTTTAGCCACATTAGCATAGCTAGCATAGTTAGCATAATTAGCATTTTAGGTAATGTGTTTTTCCGAGAAAGTTGATGATGCTGATCGCTATGCTAGCACTTTTAGCCACATTCGCATAGCTAGCATAGTTACCATAATTAGCATTTTAGGTAATGTGTTTTTCCGAACGAGTTGATGATGCTGATCGCTATGCTAGCACTTTTAGCCAAATTAGCATAGCTAGCATGATTAGCATAGTTAGCATTATTAGCTTATGCAGCTTTTTCTATCCCTCATCAAAGGTGGGCGGTGAGGGCAGTGAGGGCGGCGGTGGTGCGTAGAGTTGGGCGTGGAAGGCGGGTTGCGTCTGCGGGCCATACAACGCCGCTTGCGGCTTTAATTTTAGTTCAGTTTTCAGTTTATTACGACTATTGGTAACTTCAATTGTGTCTCTTTTATTTTAGTTTTTTAATTTGACCTGCTTTCTATTCTTTTTCCCCCCACAATTTTAAGTCTTTCTTTGGGTAAAATTTTGCAAGAAGAACAAAAGTTTACCTTTGCTTAAATAAAGACTCAGACTGATTTCTAACTATGACTTTTGTAATAATGAAGTAATTATTGCCCATGTCAGCATCACTACCACAAGAAATTGTACCCAAGGGTGCAAAGTGGCAACATGTTTGGCTAGACTGATGATGTTTATCTTTGGGCCTCTATACTTGATTGATGGAGACAGTTTAAATATTTTTGGAATGCAAGAGTCAAAGGGTATAGAGACATTTTTTTAAACGTATTTCGCAATGCAGTGTTTGTGTTCCTATGTTAGCTAAAGGTGATATGAAACAGCTCATGGTTTTGAATCGGACATAAAAATGTCCCTTATACGTTTTCTTTTTACTCAATGCAAGATTTTTAGTTTGGACATTGCTTTTGTAGACTGTATGCTGTTGCTCTAGATCCCTCCTCTGCTGTTGCTTCTCTCCATGCCCCAGCTGCAGCGCTCTGGGGCAGTTTATGTTGGGAGCCCTCAACACTGCCTGTACTCCGTACTCCATCTCTGATCCATCCTGCAGAGGCATTATTTGGCACCACCCACGGACTAGCTGCCAAGTGTGGTGCAATTCTTTTCCTCTTTTTTGCCTTTTTTCTGTCATTTTGTTCAATTTCTGTAAAAATCTCAATTTATGTAGCTTATTTTTATTTGGGTTTTTTAGTCTTTCACAACCCCCAATTTTTGCAAGAATAAATGTTCATTAATTTGAGATTTTTTACATTTTTATTTACATATGCTGAATATATTGTTTATTATCCTTGTCCATTTTTATTTTTTAATCTTTAAAAATTCCACTTTCTTTTGAATTTTCCTTGAATGGGTTCCTTATCCATTGTTGGCCCTAAGTATGTTCATAATTCTGGGATGTATGTTTTTTATTATTTTTTTTACTTCTTTTTGCTTCATAGCATGTGGAGCTTTTCCTTGTTTCCATTTTTTTTACAACCTTTACAAAAATTTCTTTACCTTTTTTTGAGTGCGATATTTTCTTTTTCTTTACATTTTTTCGCCAACAAGTATGTTTGTTTTTTTTTAGTTTTTTTATTTTTTATTTTACAACAAAAAACAAAAAAACAATATTTCCTGTTTTAGGTATTTGTGGTCAGTGGAAGTATAATTGAACTTGCCTCTGTTTATAATTTCTTACTTTAATAAAAAATAAATCTTCATAGTTAAGGTGTCTAACTTGATCTGTTACTTTTAGCTTTACAGTTTTTACTTCTATTTACCGTTTTTTAAAATATCAATCATAATTTAAACAACCCATTGTGGGTTGTGCACGCTCCTCTCCAGCTCTAGCTCTTCTTGAAGACGAGGTAAAACTCCCTATAAACCCAATTTAAGAAGAACCCCCGGGAAAGGCAATTCAAAGAGAGATCTCTCTTCCATCGATGGCTGGAGGGTTAAAAGAACTGCAGAAATAAAGCTACTGTAAAGCACAAACAGCAGCAGGAGACCTGGAAGATAAAAAACAGCATGTTGTTAGTTTAAACTGCAGTAACTTCTGTTTTGTGGGTTCATTTGCTTAATGACATAAACCCTATGTTTTATCCACCTCAGTCTTTGTCTTTGAACTGCTCCCTTTAGGGTCACCTCTGCCAAGCATCTGTCTTCATCAGGTTCTGTCCTCTCCCTCCTCCTCCTCGCTCACTCCAACCACAACAAATGTGTCTGAAAAGAGTGAGTAACCCACATCAACACATTATTCCATGCATTCTGTAGAGCCTAACCCCTACCCTGATACTTAATCTAACTTTCCAGCTTATCCATAACCCAAACTGAAGCTCAAATAGCACTATGCTCTAAATCTAACCAGCTATATTGCATTTTGTCTTACAACGAGTGGTCCAATGTCCTAACAAGGCCTAGTGCAATGCTTTCTAAAATCTGTCCTGAAGTATCTCTGCCCTTCATGTTTGACAGTTTCCCCCTGACTACCACACCGTATATTGACTCACAAATATAAGCAGAAACCAGCAGTGTGGCGGTAATGAGGATAAAAGGTCAGGAACGAGAAAGCCTCATGTTAGATGTTTTGGAGATTAAACAATGGAATAACCAGATTTAGATGGTTTAGATTTGGTAAGAGGAAAGAGAGTGAAGAAAGGATGCCAGGATGAAATAACAAACGGTAAAACGGAAAGCTCCCAGAAAGAAGGCTGGGAAAGAACAAGTAAATTGATAAATATGGAAGGTGCATATTAGGACTTTAAAAATGTCAAGTAAAAAAAAAAAATGAAGAAGAGAAAGAAGACAACAAGGGGAAAGAACAGGAGCTTGAAGGTACAAGAAGGGAAACATCCGTATGTAACAACAGGAAGCCAATTCCAACAATAAGACTTGAATTTTGTCCTAAACTGACAACAAAAAATTAAATTTAAAATTGCAAAAATTACTGAATGCCTCTAAGATTGATAGTTTCTGACAATAGGGGAGTACCCGGAGAGAACCTCTACCCTCCTATATTTAGACTTTGCGACCCTCTACACACACACTAATCATGAGTGTGTGTGTCGAGGGTTGTTTTTGATTTTGTTTTTTCTTCACCACAGTTCAACCAAAAATAATATCAATTAGAACAATATCAGGGTCTAAATTAAAAGCGCACATGGGGTTTTCTCCGAGAACTTCGGCTTTCCCCTTAAGTCAGAAAAAAGTGGCAACACAAGGATTGTGAAATGGGAAGTTACATTAGTCTCGTTTCACAATCTTTGTGTTGCCACTATTTTCTGACTTAAGGGGAAACCCGGAGTTCTCGGAGAAAACCCCATGTGCGCTTTTAATTTAGACCCTGATATTGTTCTAATCGATGTTATTTTTGGTTGAACTGTGGTGAAGAAAAAACAAAATTAAAAAACAACCTTCAACACACACATTACGGTCTCTTTAAGTTTTCTAATCTCTGTGTTGCCATTTATTTCTGACTTAAAGGGGAAACTGGAGTGCCCGAGGAGAACACTTACGGCGTACTTTTAATTTGGACTTTGCTATGGTTCTAATGTAAATTGTGTAAAAGAAAAAAAAAAGAAAAGAAAGAAATACAATGACAACCCCCTCCAACCCTCTACACACACATAGTAGAGAACCCCTGTGTTTTTAATTTAGACTTTTCTATTGTTCTAATGTATAATACTTTTGGAAACTACTAAATGTATTGCTAAAACTACGTATTTGGAAAAAAAGAAATCTATAGATATGAAGTGTGTGTGTGCATGTGTGTATGTGTGTTTTGGTATGTGTGTGCGTGTAGGTCAGTCATTTTGGGCCAGTCCTTCAGGTAGATGGTCATACATCTTGGCAATAACCTTTCAAAATCTGAAACAGAAAGGAGAATTACCGATGCAGATGAGAGCTTGTGCTCAAAAAAATCAGTGAGCAGAGTTTTTCTTACCTCGTGACAGGTGTTTGCTGATCTTCACCATCCCTCTGAAAAATGTTCTTGTTAAAAACGGCTCACATTGATGCAAAGCTTAATGCACAACCACACCCAGCTGCCACACTGTGGTCGGTCCAGCTCTGTAGCTGCAGTCAAAGAGGAACTCTGGGGGAGCATGATTAAGCATGTCTAAAAAACACAAGCTTCAAATAAGTTTATGCTTGTTCAACGTTTTCGTATTTGCAGATGCAGATCTGTTACCTGCAAAGACTTTGTAACAGGATCGTTCCTCGGTGACGCTGCTTACTCCAAAGTTGATGAGACGAGCACGTGGGACATCTGAGCCAGTCTCAATCAGGATATTTTTAGTTTTAATGTCCCAGTGAAAGATGCTTTTCTCCTCAAGATCTATTGCAGTATTGAATATCTGTTTCATTATAATCTAGAAGAGATAAGTGAAGAAAAATGGTTGATAATTATTTGCTTCTCAGGAGTGCAGTGTCTGTTTTATCAACAAGAATTAAAGGCCATAAGCTAAACTTCCACCTCAGGAAGTTTCTTCAGAAGTAGAGTAAGATCATCTGAGGCTACATACACACTGGGCATTTGACGCGCGTTTAAAAACTTGCGTTTAACCCACCGTGTTCACACTTGACAAGCAGTGCATGTCCACCCGTTCATGTCCACCACTTACAGTTGAAAAATCTCACAGTTTGGGCACAAGCAGAAAACGTCCTTGCAATAGCGGATATGGATTAACATCTGTCAGGAGAGTGGCCTTGGCTTATCTTTATTTGAACAACACAGAAATTGAAAGGTTTGTCGCTGCATTTGGGTTCACCAGATAAACTAAATCCATAAGTCCAATCCAAAATCGAAATGGGCATTTTTGTGCATACACGTAAACTTTTCATTGGAAGTGGCCACTAAACGTGTGTTGCCGAGGGAGGTGTGAGCATGGCTGGAAACTTCCTTTGCTACCTATATAAGCCAACATGTCTGTAGATGGGACTGGTCTCTCTGTAACTATGATAGGTTCGCTGTGCAGATTGTATCAGTCCAGCAGAACGACTGGTGCTGCTTTTTTAGATGACTGCTTTGCTGCATCTTTTAGTTTTAACATAATGGCCACCTCCATGAAGAGCCACTGGTCATGTTCATCCAGGGAAGTCACAGTAAAGAGAAGATGAGGAGGAGATGAGAGCAAATATCTTCATCAGGCTTTAGCCGCACATCATGGCTCACAATTACCTTTGCTTAAATTGGAGCATTGCATTTGGGATTGTTTGATGGCTTCCTGCAAGACATAAACATCTCTGGTTCAAGAAGTTGAAGGTGACATGACCAACAGGAGACAAACTCAGATAGTTCAGATCACACCTTTAACAGGATTAAGAAATAATATGCCTAAACTTAGACCAACTGGTTCTGCTGCACATATTTGGCTTCAAAGTCAGCTTAAAACAAAAACATGGAAATGAAATATTAATTCAGCTTTGGTTGAAGCCACTATTTTTTTTAAATTTTACATAAAATCAGAGTTCTCCAAATAAATAAAGAACTTTTGTCCGAATCCACCAACTGTTTAGTTCTTTGGCTAATTGCTTTTCCTTAGTCTTTTTTTTGGTTTTTGGGTTCTCACTTTTGTTTGAACTTGATGACCTCTTGTTTCTAAAACAGAAGCGGTAAAAGTCTTTCTTAACACATTTAAACGTCAATCCAATTTGTGGCAACTTTCTGAAAAGGAAAAAAATGTTTACGTCATGATGAAAAAAAATCACAGAAACTCATGTAAGTTCAGTAAGCAGAGCAGATGCAGGAATTGACTTTCTAATGAAAAAGGAAAAGGTAGTAGAAAGGTAGTTTGCCATCTCTCTGTGGGTGGAGTGTCCTTGCCCCAGGTGGAGGAGTTTAAATACCTTGGGGTCTTGTTCATGAGTGAGGGAAGATCGGACTCGGAGCGTGAGATTGACAGGCGGATCGGAGCGGCGTCCGTAGTTATGGGGTCGCTCCATTGGTCCGTCGTGGTGAAGAGAGAGCTGAGCCGAAAAGCAAAGCTTCAATTTACCGGTCGATCTACGTTCCAGTACTCACCTATGGTCATGAGCTATGGGTCATGACCGAAAGAACGAGGTCCCGAATACAAGCGGCTGAAATGAGCTTCCTCCGTAGGGTGGCTGGGCGCTCCCTTAGAGATAGGGTGAGAAGCTCGGTCACCCGCGGAGAGCTCGGAGTAGAACCGCTTCTCCTCCACATCGAAAGGAGCCAGCTGAGGTGGCTCGGGCATCTAGTCCGGATGCCCACTGGACGCCTCCCTGGAGAGGTGTTCCGGGCATGTCCCACTGGGCGGAGGCCCCGGGGAAGACACGCTGGAGAGACTACGTCTCTCGGCTGGCCTGGGAACGCCTCGGGGTCCCCCCAGAGGAGCTGGAGGAAGTGGCTGGGGTGAGGGAAGTCTGGGCATCTCTGCTCAGTCTGCTGCCCCCACGACCCAGTTCCGGATAAGCGGAGGAAGATGGATGGATGGATGGATGGACGAAAAAGGAAAATCCCTTGTTCTGCATTTTTGTTTGTTTGTGAGAAATCCACATTCTGTTTCTCAAAGTGAAAACAGAAAACAAACTAAAAAACAAACAGAAACTAAAATATGCTGCACCTCTTTAAATGACCACTAGAAGGCGGTTTTGACATGAAGCAATTAAATAGGCTTTTTATGCTGAAAATACCAACTGTACAGCAACGTTAAGCCTTGATGTCCAAATCTCTAATTGTTTATTTTGTGTCTCATTGATGCACGGATGAGAATTTCAAGATGTTTTTCTTTAGATTACATCGTTTTTTATTTTATCAGAACTTAAATCAGTGCATTTTTAGGACCTGTTTTTGCACGTTTTTGCAAGTTTGTGGACACATGATTAGACTCTTAGAATCTTATAGGTGACACCAGAGAATATTGGCCATGTGCAAATGTTATGTCACTGACAGGACAACTGATCCAGCATAACTGATCAAGAGTCACACACTTTTATTGTACTTTCAATCTCATATGATCTGATTCAATTTTCAGCCATAGCAGGTTCAGGTTGCCCTATACACCCTCTTGTCTTTTTTGCTTGTTTGTTCTGAGAAGGACATAAAGTATCCATGAACCCTTAAACTGTGGTTTTCCGGTCATTTGGAAGAACATCCTGATATTCCTAAAGCCTGTTTCCACCTTTTTCAGCTTCCACCACTTGGTCTTCTGCTCTGCCCTTGTCCTCTCCATTTTCCTCACCACAGGAGTTGTTAGAATCTTTTACTGAAAGTTACTGACAAAAGTTGTTAAAACAAGAACCCAGAGTTAAACATTACAAGATTCTAACTTATTCTTTCACTAGGGGGCATCATTCTCTAACAATAGTAAGGTTTCACAGTCCCATTTGAAGAGAGATCAGGTGATACAAAAGTTTTACCTGGTTTTCTGTCTTGACTATAAAAAAACAAAATACTTTTTTGGCATGAAGCTTTTTTGCAAATTTAATTCAGTTATTTTCACAATATATGAAGTGGATAGCTAAATAAATAAGCATTAATCAACAGTCATAAGTATTAATACTAAAAATTTTCATTATGAGCAACAAATTGACTTCTTGAACCTGTTAGCGATGTACCATTATGTGTTACATGCCAATAGACTTAGCTAGAAAAGCCTTGTTAAAGTTTTAAAAGATTGTTTTCTTGGATTTCATCTCATGGTGTGTACATTCTTTATCTAAAAATCCAATTCAAAGAGCTCTCATTCACACCAGTAAAAATGGTTTATTTTAAGTCTTATAGTTCTTCCATTCTTTCTAAACGGGAACATTTATTCATCCTTTGGTCTCCTCCACATCTAATTCAACTTATCAGTCTGTTTTTAATCTTTACATGACTATCCTCACATTTTAACACAAGACTTTCCTAATTTTAAACTGACATGTAGGGCAGTCAAACACATAATTGGCATATTTGCTGACAAAAAAAAGAAGGCTGGAGATTCACTGCTTGATATGGTAAAAAAACAGCTGAGATTTCAAAACATGTATTGTTGCCACATCCCTGCATTTAGCCAAATATTTTCCATCTACATTGCTTTAAAATATGCTAATTTGACACCGGATAACTTGTAAGCTATGTGTTTAAGAAAGCAGTTTTTTAATCACATGTCCTTTATTTAATCTATTTTTTTTTTTTTTACAAAGTATTACTTAAAGTTTCTTATAATAAACCGAGAGGTAGTGGTGTCCTCCTTCAGTGTTCCCTCCAACCCTGTTCTGAGCCACGCTTATGTAGTGGTCCATGTTCCTGCTCATCTTCTCAATCCATGCCTGATGGGAGCTTTCATGTAAGATGTGACAGTTTATCCAATTTTTTTTAGGTTTTGTTAAGTTAAGAAAGTGTTTCTTCTCTGAAGAAATGTAATCTATCTCTCTGATAAGTTATATTAGATAAATAAAACAGGCAATGCTTAAAGGCACAAATGATTTGTACATTATACAGCTTCTTTATTTAACAAAGGTGCAAAAACATATTTAATAATTTAAGAAAATGAAACAATGAGGCTTCATAAATCAAAAGAATAAAAATGATAAGTACAACAACATCAATATGTTATCTAACTCTCTATATATTTTCACATGTTTGATGTGTTTGGGGTCTAATAAAATAGACGCTACCTGACGCAAGCTGAAATCTAAATCAGCCACTAGTCAAAGGAAGCTGACATAACTGAGACTAAGTTCAAAACATTTGATTAGTGTGTGATACCACCAAACTGAGTAAAAAAAAAGAAATCATTTTTGGTTTTCATTCTCTAAAATTCTAAATTTAGCCGTAACAGCGTCAATCGAAACCTTTGTAAGAAAGTTACAAAAATGCTAGGTTGTAGTTTGGTATCCAGCAGAGGGCAGACAAGTGCTGCAAATGTCAATAAAAAAAAATTATGCCTTCACTTTGCTCACTCTGCTGTATTAATTTTTACCTCATAACATACAGCACATAATAATGTGTGTTACTTTTAAAAATGTAAATTCAGAGAGCTTAGAGTATTTCTTTTGATTAATTTTGTAAGATCAGAGTAAGGACATATTTTACAGTGCATTGAGGTTTGGAGTGATGTGTCCTACAGTGTTATTGTCCCCTGATAAACAAACTCACCAAATTCCAGTTAGTCAAAATTTAACCGTGACTTAGCCTAATTTGTAACCAGCTTACCTTTACAAATACTTAAATATTCCAGAACTATAAGAACAAACTACTTAACTGCAAATAGTGTGATACCAATAGTAATTGCTCCCAGTCCAGTGCTCTTCTGATCCTAAAGCAGGTCTTGTGAGACAAGGTTTCTGCACCTCTCATGCTAAAATTTAGCAATTCTATCAAGTTGCAACCTGTTCATGAACATGCACGACCAAGATGTTTGCCTGCAGACACTTGCCTTCATCCACCAAGACACTGACAAGTGTGACCACACTCAATTAACCAACTAATGTGTGTATACACCAACTGAGCATGCACAGAATACAGAAATTCAAGCAAATTAGGAAAAAAATGACTGTAACATATAAGCAATTAGACATTTTTAAAATTAATGTTCATGAGCAACTTTACATATTTGACCAGTAATGCTAGAACCCTATTTATTCTTTCATGTATCTTATCAAAACAAGTTGATTAGCTACTCTTTTAAGTATGTGAAATGTAATTCTGCCTCAAATGTGACCTCGAATTTATTTCTACCTTTTGATGTGTTGGATTTTGTCTTTTCCTATTGAGAGTGTTGATAAATCTGCAGTAAGCAAGAAGAAGCACATTCAATAAGAACTAAACTGCATTAAAAGAAAAATAAAGTAATAAAGATAATTACCACAATGGACATATTCTGCGTCTGCTACATGATAGTTGGGATAGGCTATCGCAATTCTTTTTGGTCAGCTTTTTACGCTCATTGTTTGGTTATATTCATCTGTATTATCATATAAGTTTTAAATTTTCGTTTTTGTTTTGACTTCACAAACATAAAGGAGAAATAGCCAAGACAGTTGTAAGATAAAAAAAAAACATGATTCAGGTGCAGAAATGTTCCATTACATAACCCCCCTTCTTTAGTTTTTGCCCAAGAATGTTTAAGATAAATTTAACCTAATAGACAATTATTAATAAAGACATAATAATATTTATTGCAGGAAACAGCTTGAATAGTGTAGCAGGATAATCTGGCTGATCAACCAGGAAACCCAGGTTCAAATTCCAGTTCAGGCAAACCTCTAGTAGAGGACCTTGGGCAAGACACCATGATGCCTCACGCCGCTTACCTCTGATGCGTATAATCAACCCCAAACTCTGAGATAGCGTCTCGAGTCCCAGTGATAAAGCTGAATTAGGCTTAAAACAAGAGCATCTGACTACAGATTGATGATCCCAAACAACATATATATATATATATATATATATATATATATATATATATATATATATATATATATATATATATATATATATATATATATATATATTTTTTTTTTAATATTTTTGTATATTTTTAACATATCTTTCTTATATTCTCTTATTTCGCAGTTTAGTTTTTTATTCTTATTTTGACTTTTTATTCTACCGGAAAATTGCACTGTAATTTTGTACATGTACAATGACAATAAAGATATTTCTATTTCTATTTCTACCAACCTGTGCAATGCATTGCAAGAAAGCTTACGACTTGATGCCTCACACAGGGATTCTGGTTAAAGCTGTAGAGCAACAGAACACAGACAACATTTCCCAGGAGGAGCGCCACCTACTAAGGATGGCACTGTCTCTGAACTTTTACACCAAAATTGGGGGATCCGGCAGATACCAGAAACAACATCTGATATCTCTGTCCAGGTGAGTGCAGTCCTAGAAATAGCTAACATTACTGCCCAGGACCCTCAAGCTCCCAGGCTTCTAGTAGAGGAATCAAACTATAATGGAACCAAACTTCTTACAGGGCAAATGTGTAATATATATTCCCCAGATACCATGGATACTTTTCTTTACATGAAAATAAAGCTAATAGTATAAAAAAGTATTAGAGTATGGTATTACAAAGCACCTGCTTACAGCTGCATGTCACAGAGGGGAAGTTTCAACAAGGTGATGCAATGTTTTCCGCAACATACATGAGCCAGTTTGTAAATGTCCATAGAGGTAACATATCTCATTGACTTGTATTGTTCTAAAACATGTCTGGTATCATGTTGACGTTCTCACATAAACATACCTACATGTGGATTTTTATGGGCAATGATTTATAAAGTTTTCGTCACATGTGTACATTGAAGAATGGGTTGATGAGAAAAAGAGCATAACAGGTCATATTACCATAACAAATTGTACAAGTTGATGCTAAAGCAGTCATCGAAAACTTCAGTAGACAGAACAAAATCAGTAAGTCAGTACAGGAGTGCTGTTGCAGTAATGCTCCGTTAGTTATAAACTGACTGAGCTACAATGCAAAGCTTCAGCTGTGATCAACAAAAACCCTGTAAGTCCAGTTTTTTTATTTTATTTTTTATTTTAATGGTTAAACCAGTTCCATTTCCACCATGGGAACAGAAGTATTGATGGCAGTGATAAAGGCATATAATAATGTCATAAAGCCAGACAGGGCTAAGAGCCGTATAAAGGGATCAGCTCAACAGTGTAACCAGAAATCAGTCAGCGGGGTGAAAAATGACAAGGCCAATGTGAGCAGACAGAAATAGGGAATAAAACATGGGACTCATGAAGGCTGAACAGAGCAGAACAGGAGGAAGGTGGTGTAGAGGTGACCTGCTCTCCAAGGGGAGAGCAGGTCTCCAAGGGGAGAGCAGGTCAGGCCTGTCGCCTTTTCTGATTACAACCAATAGGTCTCAATTTTATATGACAACCTCAACTGCTCATTTGGGGCAGTGTCTATATTATAAAGGGGGTGTGGAGGGCAGTGTGGTTATTGTTCCACTGGGTCTCCAGCACCGTCCTAAAAGATTAACTTTGATGATGGAGACCATCTTTATATTTTATGGCAGGAAAACAGCAGAATTGAGATACAAGCTTTGCTTGTGGATGTATGTTTACTAAAATTTTATGAATTCTTTAAATTAAAATTTATTTCATCTATTATAATGTAGAATGAGTAGCTGTCAGCCTTAAACTTCCTGTAGTAAAAACTCAGGGATGATCTAAAGAAATATTTTACAGTTAAAATACTGGTGATTTAAATGACAATATCAACATTGCTTCTGTTTCGCAACCAATTTTTACAGATGGCATGTACTTTCTATAGCTGGAATGGTACATAGCGTGCATGAGATTGTCAGGCATGCAAGTCCCTTTCATATTTCACCAGTGCTCCTTTTTTCTCCTGATAGTTTATTCACTGCAGAGGGGTCAGATGCTGACACCAGCACAAGGGCCACTTAAGTTTCTCTCAACATCTATCACAGACTCTATAAAATAAGCTTCATGGCACACAGGATACTTCGGCCTTATGCTGGAAATGCTCGTTGATCATTGGTTCCTCAGCTCCAGAGAGCTGTTTTTTTGATGATACGTTGGGGATTTCAGGAGATGAAAGTTCTGATTTAGCCCTAATCTGTCTTTATGAGTAATTTTTGATACAAACAGCTTGGGAGATGTATCACTCAACGAGAGTGAAGGGTTGAAGATGATGAATGGTGCTGGTTTACAGCTGTACTTACTTATCAAGAGGAACTTTGGTTTCAAATCCTGCAGGGTGTTCAGTTAGAGAGCCAGATCCTAGCAAACTGTCAGGCCAGCATAAAAAAAAAGAAAGATAAGACAATGTTCACTTTTGACATTCTCAGTTCATACAACATCATCTCCTTAAATCCTGCATCCAAGACAAGGAACATGAAAACGTCTACAATATTTTTAGGTGTATTTTAGGATATCGGGACCAGCTTGTCATTTTAAAGGTTAAGCACCACCATTAGTAGGATAAAAGTGATACCTTTGGCAGAAAAGGATCATTCAAATAAAGGTGAGGATTTGCAAAATTTGATAGATAGGCATACTTTATCCATATAGTCAAATTGTGATATATGGTCAAACATTGTCACTGTGATATATTGAGACATAAATTTTCTGTTGCTGATGAGCCTAATTCACTTTATGCTATATTTTGGGACAAGGAATTACTGTTAATGATTGTTAAAAAAAAAAAAAAAAAAAAAAGCTTCTGATAATTCTGTATCCACAGGCTTTTATTTTGAAAAATAAAAAATAATGTTCTGATATTTTTGATAGTTTGAAATATTTCTTTGAATTATCTATCTAATTTGTACTATTTTTTTGTAAGCTATATAAAAATATACAAACATAAAAGGTTTTGAGGCTGATTTCTTTGGAAGTAATCTTTCTGTTAAATTCCTCTGCAGTAGTGAAGTGGATTATTTATTTTAAACAGCAAAGCAAAAACTCTGAAAAATAGGCTTGGGCTAAACATTTCAAATACAACATTTGAAAATTAACATCAATGCAGTGCTATGCATATTTTACAGGCTTGAGTAGTCTGAGGTTATAGACATGAAGCCAAGGGTCCCAGAATATAAATCTTAAGTGGAAGAGTAAAATGTGTCTTGAGGAGCCAAAAAGAGAACAATCAATGACCCAGAAAAGAGAAATTATTGTCGAAGCCCATCACTTAATTTCTTTAAAAGCCCTTTAAGAAGTCAGAATCACTTGGTGCGCATCCACTAAAGTTAACACTCTTGGTATGCCACACAATTTAATTATTAGAACATGATTCATTCAGGGAGTGGTCAGCCATTCAGTGGGACCATTTATGGGCCATCTTATTCCTCACAGCTCACGAATCATGCTTTTGGTCAGTAATCACTGAACTGTACAAATGTAATTTAGATACTTGATTGAGGAAGAGATTTTGCTAATTAAGAGTTTTTGTAGAGTCTATAATCATTTTGGCTGGCTATTCATCAGGAACAATGTGATGATTAGCTCTCATGCCAGCCCAACTGTGGCTTATCTGCTGCAAAAAAAAGCCTAATGTGTCTTAAAGAATCCTTTACAGTATAATCAGTGTTTGAAAGCCAACATTTTTTTAAACTAATTAACTAGATGGTGTTTCAAAATTACCAAGTTGAATAAATACAGTGTATGAAAGGCTTTTAGGCTATTTGTGGGGAGTATATATCAATATCTTGTGTGCAGTGTGTTATACCTATAAGAATGTTGCATTCTAAATGCACTGAATCCTTGACTTTCACAATGGAAAGATCCTTATAATGAGGAGTTCTAAACAAAATGAACATGTGGGGACAGATAAATGTGTAATGTGAATTAGATGATAAATCAAGACTTATTTTGTGGAACGTTGTATGGAACTCTAACAGTTGAAATAAAAGAAAAAAACATCTCGAGGTTACTCCTGGTGAAGCGGTATTGAATGCTTCCAAAACGCTTCAAAAGTAATTAATGATGGCTGCAAAAAGCCAGAGAAGAAAATCCTGGTGAACCTCAGAGAGTTGATGTCTTAGCCCAGTGTTTTTCAACCAGTGTGCCGCGGCACACTAGTGTGCCGTGGGAGATGGTCAAGTGTGCCGTGGGAAATTGCCCTCATTAACTGATCTAACAACATTTCCCATCTCCAGGATTTCAGCTCTGTGTTCATCCAAGCAGGCCCTGATAAAACACTGAGGAGTTAGGAATATAAAAGATCGTAAAATACTTTTTCTTTGCGTTTATTTTATTTTATTAAAGACATTTTGATAAGAATGACGTACCGTGATATAGCTACAGCTCCGGCTGTAATTTGGAAAAGTCCCGCCCCTTTAATTGTCTCCACCAATCATTCTTGAAGGCTTAATCACATGTCATCAGTCTGACCAATCAGAAGTGGTTAAAGTCTTCACTTCCTTGTCCCAATTTAGCTCGTAAAGTCTCTCAGTTCCAACAAAAATACCAGCTAAAGCTCGTCTGTAGTGGTGTAGCTTTCCACAGAATCCGGTGTCAGACCGTGGAACAAAAAAATAAAACAATGAAGCTCTGAGACGCGATCTCCGCCGGCTGTTTAATGCACTACATTTCCCATGATGCATTGGGTTGTGAGAGTGAAAGCAAACAAGGAGATCTGTTGTTAAACGTCTCGAAACCAACGAACACACATCAAACTGTTTTTAAATCTTCTAACTTAACTTTTATTGCATCTTTTAGAAATAAACAGCTGCAGTTTCCAGCTTTTTCTGCAACAATTATCTAAAAAATGCACGTGAGATTGCAGAGGGGCTGTAGATCAATACAGTCTATGAGTTTCTCCGTTTGTTTGTTTTTTTAATTTTTTTTAATTTTTGGATCCTGGTGTGCCGCGGAATTTTTTTTATGGTTAAAGTGTGCCGTGGCTCAGAAAAGGTTGAAAAACACTGTCTTAGCCTATGAATTCAATTTTGCACCGGGGTTCTGTTTTATATTATTTGCATTTTATTTTTAGTTTAGTTTAGTTTTGGTTTGTTTCAGTCCAGAGAAGAGAGAGATAAAACATAGGAAAAAAGAAGGATGGTAATTACAGGTAGGTGAAAGTGCAGAAGGTATGGAAAAAGAAAAATGATGCACATATAAAGAAAATTACACAAAAGTTGCTAGTTTTAATTCAAGCATACTATATATGTATTTCTTTAAATCTGCTTGTGAATTTTTATTGTCCAAAATGAGCGCTGACCAGAAGGAAAAATAAAGAAATACAACCAGTGTCATTGCACTCACCTGTGAGGCTACCTATGATATTAATATGTGGACTTGCAGTCGGTGTCAGATTGGTTCATCTCCTGTCTGTTGCCAAGTCTTGTGTCAAGTCTCCAAATGCTTCACATTGTACTTGTCCTTAATTTCTTTCACTATCCAATCCCATCCAAGTGTTTGCTCTGATCTATTTATTTACATTTTCTTTAATTGAAATTCACATTCAACTTTATTTGCATAGCACTTTTCCTGCTACAAAGCATTTCAAAGAGCTTTCCATAACAAAATAGATACATAGTAAAAAAATAATTAAAAAATAACTAAAAAACATTAGTTTATTCATTTTTGTATAACTTGTTGAAACTAAGAACCTGCTTAGAAAGTAAATTTCTTCTGTCCTGTAAAAGATACAGAATGTGTATGAAAAATAAAGCGACCATGCCAAATAAAAAACAGCAAATACAAAAACAAACATTGTTCTAGACCAGGGGTGGCGAACATGCGGCTCTCAAGCCGCATGCGGCCCTTGGCCAATGAGCGTGCGGCTCTTTGCGTCTCATCATATTTTCTATATACTTTGTCTCAAATCATAATTTTTTTCCCTCTTAAACCACACTCAAACCATCAGAGGGTATTAAAAATAAATAATAAATAATAATAAAAGTGATTTGGCAGTGTGTGTGTGTTTGATACTGCTCCCGACACATACGTGACCGCCAATCATTTGCGCGGGTTACGCCCAATGTCGAAACACATAGATATAGATTTGATGTGCATGCAGACTGTTACCCTCATGGTCAAAATGGTGAAATTCAGAGTATAAGATAAACACAGGACGTTTCTGGAAGAACCGGAAGATTCGTACTTTTTACTGAACAGAATGGAAAGTCACGATGTTTATCATTATGGCACAAATCTGACAGGTCTGACACAAATTCTCTCCTTTGTATTAGCGGAGCTCACAGCAGGAGCTGCAATACAAATGAACAAAGCGCAGAACGTGACGCTGCTTGTGCAACTGGACGGAAACGACTGCAGATCACTTTTCTCATGGATCCTTTAATGCAGAGACTGACTGATGAGATCCCCCCTGGTCTTTGATGAGGCAGCGAGAGAACCCGAGATAAATGAGCAGAAATCTCTGTGAAAGAAGGCCCTGTTATAATGTGGAGAACAGACATCGGTCCGTTCTGACCGACACTCACGTAAAGGAGCTGATCAGTGTTGCCAGATAGTGGCACAGTTTTCCAGCCCAAAAGTCATGAGAAAACCGCCAGACCCAGCGAAAAACCGCCCAATCCGCCCACCCCGCACACATATGTATAGTGTGGGGATCTGGGGGTTAGCCCCGTCTTCAGCCCCTAAGACTCATGGAAAGTGGGGAATTTTCAGTGTAAAACCATGAGCCAGGTATAGCAGAATTGACGTTTGGCTGAATGAGTGTGAACTGAAGTTACCGGGTTTCCAAAAATGAGCAGGAAGGAGAGGAGAGGCGTGAATAATGCAGTCAGTTAAATTTTATGGTGTCAAATTCATGCCTAAACTATTTGGCATCAAAACTGTAAAACCAGGAATCAAAACCCGAATTCTGCAAACCAAAACCCAAAATCTGCGAACCAAAACCCATAATTTGCAACCAAAACTCAAATCTGCAAATCAAAATTCATAAATTGAGAACCAAAACCCATAATTTGCAACCAAAAGCTATAACCTAAAGCGCAATCATATTTCTCAGGTGCTGATTTGTTTTCTCGCTGTTCTGAAATCGTCTTTTTGAGTTGCGCTTTTATTTTTTGAGTTGAGCTTTTTTTTTGCGGTTGCGATTCTAAAACCTGTCACACACGTAAAAACAGCGCCACATCAGTCAACGGGAGGGGAGGCGGGACATCCCCACATCCAGAAGCTCATTGGCTACCGAATAACACCGAGTCTTACGTCAACAGACCAGTTTAGAATGTGCCGGTAAGTTTTTCATGTTTTTCAAACCTTTTACTGTATTAAATGATCAAACTTGTACTTTATTTAACCAGAGGACGCAAGCACAATCAGATGAGGAGCTCCACCAGTAGCTGCTAGTGAAAAAAGATGTTAGAAAGTTAGACGTTGCATGACAAACTATCACCATTGTTCTCCCGTGTTAGCATGCTAGCTAGCTCAATGCTAGCGGGGTTTACAGCTCTTTCCATGACTTTGATGGATTAAACAAAGTCGATTTTTTTTTACCACAGTGTCAATATCAGTCATGTAAACCTGGGAATAATTGCCCGTGAATTGTCACTAGGATTAATCAAAGATTTTTTTCAAGAAGTACATTCATGTATAATTTAAAAGGTTTCTCAATATATCTTTAGGGATTACAGATTGATTTAACAAAGCAACATATTGCTGTAAGAAAGTGACACCTTTCTTAGTTTGGGATCAAGTTCGTCCCTATTTAAAATAATAAAAGTAAAATTATGATTCAGAAACACATTTATTTGAGGTACCAGAACAAATTTCCCAGGTGTGGGATCAATAAAGTTTTTCTGATTTTGAACTGTATTCCAAAACCATTTTATATATATATATATATATATATTTTTTTTTCTTTCTCATTTTAACTTTCTTAAATACATTTTTCTTTGTGTGCAGGATGCTGTGGACATTGGACGACAGTCTAACATAAACCAGGCAGAGCAGGAAACTGTTGGAGTTGTTGTTCCCTCTGTGGCGTGTCCTCTCTCCTCTCAGACCTGTTCAACCCTTGTGGGACATCGGAAAACCATGGCCAAGACATTAACATTTATGTACTGATCTATGCATGTCATCTCAGCAGGATGTAACAGAAACCAACAATGTGAACAGATCTCATCTGCCTTACAAAATACTGCCCCCCTTAAGAAAATAAATGGCTAATAATCACCACTGGTATTTTGTAATGCTTCACTTTTTAATGTTTGACCATTATATGTGTTTTGTACAAAAGACTGATTGATGGTTTTGCAAATATCTTTGAAACACAGAGTCAAGTGTATTAGATTCTGTGAAATTCTGAACCACAATTCAGATAAATTAAAATAACTGTTTTTAAAACTCCTCAAAAGACTTGAGGTGGAAAAGTCACTGTTTTTGTGCAGGCACTGAGAAATGGGAAGCAGACGGTGTGCCTGGGCATGTTGTCAATGCAATCATGGTCTAAATGGACAACTATGTAAAATGCTTCTCTTTCAGTTAACAGGAGATGTCTGTGAGCCTGCTGGACAGCCTTTGCATCACACCAGGGACGTCTTTGGGGCCTGCATCTGGAAAGAAACAAAAACAGCAAAGTTAATTAACCCAAAAAAGAAGAGAAAAATTAAGATTAAAATTGTTTTCTGTACCTTCAAGAAGTTGTAGACATCCACGTCGCAGCTGCCTCAGAATTCCTGCCTTTTTTGTTATGGCATGCATAACAACGGTCCTTATAGAAAACAACAGACATACAGGAATAGTCCATGATTTTAAAATCACCACCTAATTAAAAACAAACTAATAATTCTATTGATGTCTAATACTGGAATAATTTTAAGGGGAATAAAGCACGTTTTTGCTGGTCTGCTACAATTTTCTCTGCTCTGATTCACTCATACCAGACTTCTGCCAGTCTGCATGGTGCAGACGCATACATTTTGTAAATATGGCACAGCAATATTGTTGCTCTGTTAATTCTCTCTGTCTGTAAACCCTGAAAAATATTGAGAAACCTTATAGGTTATAACATATTTAAATAATCCTAGTGACAATTCACGGGCAATTATTCCCAGGTTTACATGACTGATATTGACACTGTGGTAAAAAAAAATCGACTTTGTTTAATCCATCAAAGTCATGGAAAGAGCTGTAAACCCCGCTAGCATTGAGCTAGCTAGCATGCTAACACGGGAGAACAATGGTGATAGTTTGTCATGCAACGTCTAACTTTCTAACATCTTTTTTCACTAGCAGCTACTGGTGGAGCTCCTCATCTGATTGTGCTTGCGTCCTCTGGTTAAATAAAGTACAAGTTTGATCGTTTAATATAGTAAAAGGTTTGAAAAACATGAAAAACTTACCGGCACATTCTAAACTGGTCTGTTGACGTAAGACTCGGTGTTATTCGGTAGCCAATGAGCTTCTGGATGTGGGGATGTCCCACCTCCCCTCCCGTTGACTGACGTGGCGCTGTTTTTACGTGTGTGACAGGTTTTAGAATCGCAACCGCAAAAAAAAAGCTCAACTCAAAAAATAAAAGCGCAACTCAAAAAGACGATTTCAAAATAAAAGCGCAACTCAAAAAGACGATTTCAGAACAGCGAGAAAACAAATCAGCACCTGAGAAATATGATTGCGCTTTAGGTTATAGCTTTTGGTTGCAAATAATGGGTTTTGGTTCTCAATTTATGAATTTTGATTTGCAGATTTGAGTTTTGGTTGCAAATTATGGGTTTTGGTTCGCAGATTTTGGGTTTTGGTTTGCAGAATTCGGGTTTTGATTCCTGGTTTTACAGTTTTGATGCCAAATAGTTTAGGCATGAATTTGACACCATAAAATTTAAACTCAGCACTTGTTGGATTACTCCTCCTAAGTATGAACTGACTCATTGCAATGTATTAATATTTAATAGATTATTTGCCTTTGATGCAGATGTCAGTCATTCAATTTTAAATAAAAAAAAACATATAAAAGCAAGACATTCTAATGAATGTCAAAATTAATTTAAGTTGCACACAACCTAAACGCAATATATTTAATGTGTTTATTTTGAATATGAATGACTTAAGACACCAGAAGGATGCTCTGTCCAGATATTTGTGTATTTGTTGGTGTAAGGGTCATTGAAAGAGGAATGTTGAGTTACAAAGAATTACCAGTTAAATACTGTTGGATAAATGGTGAAATATTCAGTTTTTATCATCATAAATCGGACTTTAGAGGAGTCATGCCTCTCCAGCATCAACCTCACCGCCTGTCACTGTGTGGTTGTGTGTCAGAGAGAGGCAGTCAAAAGAGTGAGATAAAGAGAGAGAGTGTGTGTGTGTGTGAGAGATGAGAGAGAGAGAGTGTGTGTGTGGAGGGGGTATCTGACCTCCAAGGTAGTCTCTGTGTTAACTCTGGCTAAGCTGCCTTGATGTGTGTATTGAGGGTGGACACTTTCCTTGAAATAAACACAAGTACAATACTTGCTGTTCTGTTGTAGGGAGAGGAGTGTGTTATGGAAAGTAATATGGCTTTAATTGCGTGTTTGTGTGTGTACCTTTTGCCAGGTCAGTGTGTGGCTTTTTGACTCTCACAGTGAAAAAAATCGGCTCTTGGTGTCAAACTTGTTCGCCACCCCTGTTCTAGACTATTCTCTTCAGAAAATGCCCCATCAGGTCTCAGGGTCCTCTCTTTTGCACTTGAGGCTTCTGAAGAAGTGCAAGTTGCACTTAATCCTCCCTCATGTTCCAAACAAGAAGTACCCACGGGCTCTAAGAAGCCAAAATCCCATAGACTTCTATTAAGAAATAAACAGATAATATTTAGTAATTCCATAAGTCAAAATAACCATTCTTGCTCTGATAAATTTTTCTCAACATGTTCTAATTTTTTTCATAATAATTTTTGCTTATTGCAAGGTATTCAAGCAGGCAGGTGTAGAATAATTCAGGGATTTATCATATTTATGTCCTTGTTTCCTTAAAAAATAGTAATTATGAAAAAAGTTATCGAGTCTAGTATTTGCGGTACTCTGAAGAGCTATTTAGAAGTGCTGGTAGGCAGTAATGGAGAAACCAAAGCTTTCTGAACCACTGAACCAAAATGAATCACCTTGCATTAAAGTTTTTGACACACTGAAACTAGTGACATCTATAGGCCAGACTACAGAAACACATCAGAATGGAACAAAAAAGACAAGCATGCCATGAAACTCATTAGTGTGTTAAGTCATGTGTAGCAATAAAACGTTTATGAAAATTCAAAATTTCATAAAATAAATAGAACAGTGAAATTCTCGAGCTACTGCTAAATTAATACATAGGCCTGTGTTAAATTTGTGTATAAATGTATTTATATGAAAAACAATGTTAGGTTCATGTGACCATAGCAATTATGCAAGCAAATACTCCTTCGCTAAAACTGAATTGAATAGTATAATAATGACGGGAATTCTGGCTCTTCTTAAAGAGAACAGTTTCTTCGGGCTCTGCTCACTAAATGGAACCGACTCTTTGAGCTCCCACTAGGCTCTTGACATTAGTTTCAGTCAGACAACTCTTGCAGTAAGAAATATTTATTTGACATTTTCCACATACTTTAGTTGGCATTCACAACTTTTGGTTTGGCATAAGGCTCCGTTCAATTCCATGAGAGATTTCCATAAAACTTTTTGGGTAACAAAACCCCCCTTTACGGAGCCCACAGGTGGAAGCCGGGGAGGAGGGCGGGGCGAAGAATGAGCGCTGAAGGTAAGAAAGAGAATGAACGCCTGCGCACCTGGCTTAAATAGAACGCTGAGCAGGTGAGTTAATTGACTGAACCGCCCTAGGGTATTAGCTAAGAAACACTGCTACGAGTCATCTGCCCGAAACTCGATTGAAAATCGTCATTTCAGTCAGACAACTCTTGCAGTAAGAAATATTTATTTGACATTTTCCACATACTTTAGTTGGCGTTTAGCCACCAAGCCCCTGTCTTATGGAATAAACTCCCAGCTCATGTAAGAGAGGCAGATTCAGTTTCTACATTCAAAGTTAGACTGAAAACATTCCTCTTTGGACAGGCTTATTGTCAGACTAGTTAGTATTCAGAGATTATTTAACTTAATGTTAATTGTTTAAATTAAACTAAATAACAATAACTATTATTTTAAAAGGCTGCTAGAAGTTGAAGCTGGGGTAACTATGGTGCACTGGGGCTCTGTCCTCTTTTCTGTCCTTTTCCAATACTTTTCTTTTCTCATCTACCTCTACACTTCCTCTCTTCTCTATCTGTGATCATCATTTATCATTTAGTTCTCCATGCCTCTGTTTGGTGCAATACGATTCATGTATTGTCCCTCTATCCCTCTCCCCTCCTGGGGAGTGGGAGTGCTTCCAGATTCCAGTTGGCCCATCCGTGCTCCTGTTCCTGACTGTGTACCTCGTCTCTGCTCCTGCTCCTAAACCTGGCTGTGGTTGCTGTCTCCGGCTCGACTCGCGCCCCTGACTGTCCCCAACCCCGGCTGGATGAAGCTCGTCTGCTGGACTTTAAATATGTAGATGTAGAGTTAGATAAGTTAATTCTTCTCTATGAGTTCTGGTTAATCGCCTGTCCGTCCTGGGGGAGGATCCCTCCTTCATGTGGGCACCCCTGAGGTTTCTTCATTTTTTTCCGGAATCCGGTTTTTTAGGAGTTTTTCCTTACCGCGAAGGGGGGTCTAAGGGCAGGGATGCCAGTATAGCTTAGTCAGTTTGTTAGTTTATTTTAGTATTTTCCTATTGACTCTTTGTATTCATGATCCTTTTGAGTTCATGTTTTACTTCAAAGCCCATCGAGACGACTGTTGTTGTGATTTTGGGCTATACAAATAAAATTGAATTGAATTGAATTGAATTCACAACTTTTGGTTTGGCATAAGGCTCCGTTCAATTCCATGAGAGATTTCCATAAAACTTTTTGGGTAACAAAACCCCCAACACCAAGATCATCCAGAAGAAGAAGAAGAAAATGTGAATGTGAATGTATAATCAGTGTGTAAATAAGATGAGGTGTGTTTTCGGCGGCATTCCATTTTCACTTCATTTCATTTCATTTTCCAGTATGACTGCTATGTGTTTACCCGGTACCATTGACCGTTGGGCCGCTCCCTTCGAGAACCACTCTACGAAGGGAACATACTATCTAGTGTATCTGCTATGTGTTTACCCGGCACCATTGACCGTTGGGCCGCTCCCTTCGAGAACCACTCTACGAAGGGAACATTCTATCTAGTGTATCTGCTATGTGTTTACCCGGTACATTGACCGTTGGCCGCTCCCTTCTAGAACCACTCTAGGAAGGGAACATACTATTAGAGGTAAGATCGGGCCTAAAAAATCCGGCCCGACCCGACACAGGCCCGCGGGCATTAAAGCCGAACTCGGACCGAACCCGACCAATTAACTTGATTTGCAGGACCGAGCCCGAAGCAAACCCGAAATTTCAATTTAACCCATAGGATTTTTGGCAGAAAAAAATCGCCAGATTTCTTTAAGGTAAAATAATCTATATATTTTTATGATCATGAAAGTTATGGTCTTTCAAACAGAGAGTGGTCGCTGCAGCCGCGCGCGTATAAGCTGCTGTTGTGGCATAGAGTTCAGCTGGAAGCTCTGCGCAAAGGTTCCTCCCTCCATGACAAATGCATTTGATCAACGAAATAACGCTGGAACACAGAATAAGAGGCCAGACAGAGAGAGTGACAGAGAGATCTGGATGATAAGCACTCGCTTCATTACGCGGGAAATGCTGCAGGCGCAGCGGTGCGCGTTTGCCTTTTCAGTTTCCCTGTCTGAAGTTTATCCTTGACTTCCTGCTGCTCCATATCGGGGATCCCTAAACAAAATAGATGCGGACTTGGGGAGGGAAGATTACGTTCACGACACGCTCGCAGAGCTGCGGGTGGCCGGCGCCCCCCTCGTTCTGCCAGTTGCTGGACCACAGTGTATGTCAATCAACGGTGGGCTGGTGACTGGTGGGAGGGGGCGGGGTCTACCTGTGTGTGTGTGTGTGGGTGTGTGCGTTAGGGGAACGTTCTCCCTCTGAGTTAGAAGAAGCTGGCTGTGCCTTTCGGTTCGTGCGGTAACCGTTCTGACGTACAGGATTAATAAAGAGCTGTTTCACAACCGCCACCTAAGGAGCTTCTTTGCAGACATTACAATATATTTATTAAAAAAGTCAGCGAGAGAGAAGCCCGGCCCGACCCGACCCGAACGTAATGACTGTCATTTAGAACCCGACGGGTCGGGTCGGGTTCTGACTCGGGCTCGGGCCTAAGATCTTACCTCTACATACTATCTAGTGCAGGGGTCGGGAACCTTTTTGGCCGAGAGAGCCATAAACGCCACATATTTTTAAATGTAATTTAGAAAGAGCCATACAATAATGTAGCGTCCCTGTCCCACACTGAGGCACGGAGACTGAACCTCTTTTAAGGTTATTTATTCTGGTTACTGCAGACCGCAACAAACACCGAACAATTAATTCATCAACTCCTGAATATCTCCCGCTGAGACGAGAGCGCTTCTCCCAACTTTATATTCCCTGCTCCCGCTCCAGTCCTCCCATTTCCCTTATTCGGCCCATAGCTGAACCCCATTGGTCCAAACTACCCAACAACAGGCTGAGTGACAGAACTGAGAGCCAATCAGATCTCTGCTTGATGCGTTTGATGAACTCCAGAACTTTTAACGCGTCCCAACAGCGGACCCAACCCAGTCCGCAACAATATGTTTAAAACTAAATATACAAGCGAATGTGAGCATTTGATGTAATTTCAACACTTTTAAGGTACAATAAGTCTGTGGATTCTTTTTAATAACATGGTTATGCTGTTGCTAATAAATGATGAGTATTTCTCGTGGTGGTTCTGCTGATGGTCTAGTCTGGTTGATACGTGGTGAGTTTCAGCTTCATGCAGGCGTTGAGACTTTAAACGTGATCGTAGGTCTGAATGTTCTGTAGATGTGACAAAGACTCACATGCAGACGTGGAGACAAACACACACTCACACACTGCAGTGAGTGACGGGCAGCGTGTTTCACGTTATTACAATCCCTGTGCGATTCACCTGCTGCCTGTGAGGAAGAAAGCAGAGGGTGAGGGGCACCCCCACCCTCTGCTTTCTTCCTCACATCCCGTCCCCGCATCTGCGCGCTCTTTCTCAGAGACGGGAGCGCGCAGGTTTAGGCACGGCAATTAATAGGTTTCCTGCTGGAATAAACTCTGTGAAATAATAGATAATAGTAAATTGATAATGCTGGCGCAGATTTTTCTCTCCAAGCACCGCTACTACTGCGCGCCCCTCTGGCATCGCAGCGCACGAGAATGACTGGTCTAATGGAAAAAAAAAATGGTATAAATAAAGATTTGTCTGCGAGCCATACGTGACCATCAAAAGAGCCATATGTGGCTCGCGAGCCATAGGTTCCCGACCCCTGATCTAGTGTATCTGCTATGTGTTTGCCCGGCACCATTGACCGTTTGGCCGCTCCCTTCGAGAACCACTCTACGAAGGGAACATACTATCTAGTGTATCTGCTATGTGTTTACCCGGTACATTGACCGTTGGCCGCTCCCTTCGAGAACCACTCTACGAAGGTAACATTCTATCTAGTGTATCTGCTATGTGTTTACCCGGTACATTGACCGTTGGCTGCTCCCTTCGAGAACCACTCTACGAAGGGAACATTCTATCTAGTGTATCTGCTATGTGTTTACCCGGTACATTGACCGTTGGCCGCTCCCTTCGAGAACCACTCTACGAAGGGAACATACTATCTAATGTATCTGCTATGTGTTTACCCGGTACATTGACCGTTGGGCTGCTCCCGTTCACAGGGGAGCATACTATCTGAAGAGAGAGGGAAGAATGAAGGGGAGCCAACATAAAATTACTCATACCTGATCTTAGAACGTAGCTCACTTCCCCAAAAACAAAACGCCGTGCAGAACTATAATTTAAACCGCCAAACAACCCGTATGATACACTAACTTTATGTCCAAACCAAAGCTTCCGATGGCGCAGTAAGACAAGCTGAACAGCCATTAATCGAACTTCTATTAAGCGAAGAACAAGCTTTATGGCCATAACTTCTTCCATTGAGGCAACTAGATATACACGAGCTTAAGTCCATCCATTATTTTGAAGCTCCCAATGACAGTACAACGAACGAGCTTAATAGCCATAATTTTCTCCATTTGGCACAACAACTATAAGCGCTCAAGGAACATATTTAATTGAGAGCCCATCCAACAGTAAAACGAGTTCAACGCCCATAATTACTAAGCGTCGACGCCCATAAGTACCATGCTTCATTGGCATACTACAAAATTGGCTTAAGAACCAAGCTCCAGCGCATACAATGATACAGCTTAGAACATCCTAAATTTTGAGGCTTCCACCTGGCTATAATTTTTCTGTAACATCTATAATTGAAGAATTTACATTCATTCTGCTGTTGACATTGATTGATTAATTCAGTCAGAAGTGTCATTGGAATGCAGAGGAGGTCCACCGCCCGATGGAATACATACACTCTCTCAGTCCAGTTCCATTATACAAGCAATTGTTCCAGCCTTTGTTTTTTCCTTTTCCCAATAACCATCATTGTCTGGGCTGTAGTCTGGGATTAGATGACTCTGGGATTATAAGGATTCTGGCCTTTGCTCCAGTCGATGTTTTCCAGTGGAATTGACCCAGATTTCTAATCATGATTTCAGTTTGTCTTCTGGTTTTGCTTCCAAAAGGTTTCGATATTTTTGGTCTATTAGTAGTTTGCATTCTGTTTTACACTTGGTCTGAAAATCAGATTCTTCCCCAAGGCTGCTCAGAGACTTTAGTTCTAAAGATGAGAGTGAATGTTAGTGTAGAACTGTTGAGGTTCTGCTAATCTTGCAGCACATGCTTTCACGCTGGCTTCTTTCTGAAAACCTGCGGTCAGCCGTGTGTAGATTTTTGTGTGTTCTCCTAATCATTGTCCCCGTTTGTCCATGTTGGGAAAAACCCAGCAGCTAATCAGGAAACAGATGATAGAGACATCAGTGATGAAAACAGCAGGTTTGAGGTTGAGAAGCTGCTGACAGAGGAGGAAGAGCGAGAAAAGCTTCAGTTAGAGACTCAGACATTCAGGAAGAACACTGACGGACAGCAGCAGCAGCAACAGTAACAGCAGCAGCAACAGTAACAGCAGCGGTAACAGTAACAGCAGCAGTAGCAGTAACAGCAGCAGCAACAGTAACAGCAGCAACAGTAACAGCAGCAGCAACAGTAACAGCAGCAACAGTAACAGCAGCAGTAGCAGTAACAGCAGCAGCAACAGTAACAGTAGCAGCAACAGTAACAGCAGCAACAGTAACAGCAGCAACAGTAACAGCAGCAGTAGCAGTAACAGCAGCAGCAACAGTAACAGTAGCAGCAACAGTAACAGTAGCAGTAACAGCAGCAGCAACAGTAACAGCAGCATCAACAGTAACAGCAGCAGTAACAGCAGCGGTAACAGTAACAGCAGCAGTAGCAGTAACAGCAGCAGCAACAGTAACAGTAGCAGCAACAGTAACAGTAGCAGTAACAGCAGCGGTAACAGTAACAGCAGCAGCAACAGTAACAGCAGCAGTAACAGCAGCGGTAACAGTAACAGCAGCAGCAACAGTAACAGCAGCAGCAACAGTAAGAGCAGCAACAGCAGCAGCAACAGTAACAGCAGCAGTAGCAGTAACAGCAGCAGCAACAGTAACAGTAGCAGTAACAGCAGCATCAACAGTAACAGCAGCAGTAACAGTAACAGTAGCAGCAGCAGTAACAGTAGCAGCAACAGTAACAGTAACAGTAACAGCAACAATAGCAGCAGCAGTAACAGCAGCAGCAACAGTAACAGTAGCAGTAACAGCAGCAGCAGCAGCAGTAACAGTAACATCAGCAGTAACAGCGGCAGCAACAGTAACAGCAGCAGTAACAGCAGCAGTAACAGTAGCAGCAGCAGTAACAGTAGCAGCAACAGTAACAGCAGCAGCAGTAACAGTAACAGCAGCAGTAACAGTAGCAGTAACAGCAGCAGCAGCAGCAACAGTAACATCAGCAGTAACAGTAGCAGCAGCAGTAACAGTAGCAGCAACAGTAACAGCAGCAGCAGTAACAGTAACAGCAGCAGTAACAGTAGCAGTAACAGCAGCAGCAGCAGCAACAGCAGCAGCAGTAACAGTAACAGCAGCAGTAACAGCAGCAGCAACAGTAACATCAGCAGTAACAGTAACATCAGCAGCAGTTCAGTACATCAGCATAACAGTACAGCAGCAGCAGTTACAGTAACATCAGCAGTAACAGTAACAGCAGCAGCAGCAGTAACAGTAGCAGCAGCAGCAACAGTAACATCAGCAGTAAAGGTAACAGCAGCAGTAACAGCAACAGTAACAGTAGCAGCAACAGTAACAGCAGCAACAGTAACAGCAGCAGTAGCAGTAACAGCAGCAGCAGCAACAGTAACAGTAGCAGCAACAGTAACAGCAGCAACAGTAACAGCAGCAGTAGCAGTAACAGCAGCAGCAACAGTAACAGTAGCAGCAACAGTAACAGTAGCAGTAACAGCAGCAGCAACAGTAACAGCAGCAACAGTAACAGCAGCAGTAGCAGTAACAGCAGCAGCAACAGTAACAGTAGCAGCAACAGTAACAGTAGCAGTAATAGCAGCGGTAAAAGTAACAGCAGCAGCAACAGTAACAGCAGCAGTAACAGCAGCGGTAACAGTAACAGCAGCAGCAACAGTAACAGCAGCAGCAACAGTAACAGCAGCAACAGCAGCAGCAACAGTAACAGCAGCAGTAGCAGTAACAGCAGCAGCAACAGTAACAGTAGCAGCAACAGTAACAGTAGCAGCAACAGTAACAGTAGCAGTAACAGCAGCAGCAACAGTAACAGCAGCATCAACAGTAACAGCAGCATCAACAGTAACAGCAGCAGTAACAGCAGCAGTAACAGTAACAGTAGCAGCAACAGTAGCAGCAGCAGTAACAGCAGCAGCAACAGTAACAGTAGCAGTAACAGTAACAGTAGCAGCAGCAGTAACAGTAGCAGCAACAGTAGCAGCAGCAGTAACAGCAGCAGCAACAGTAACAGCAGCAGTAACAGCAGCGGTAACAGTAACAGCAGCAGCAACAGTAACAGCAGCAGCAACAGTAACAGCAGCAACAGCAGCAGCAACAGTAACAGCAGCAGTAGCAGTAACAGCAGCAGCAACAGTAACAGTAGCAGCAACAGTAACAGTAGCAGTAACAGCAGCAGTAACAGTAACAGCAGCATCAACAGTAACAGCAGCATCAACAGTAACAGCAGCAGTAACAGCAGCAGTAACAGTAACAGTAGCAGCAACAGTAGCAGCAGCAGTAACAGCAGCAGCAACAGTAACAGTAGCAGTAACAGTAACAGTAGCAGCAGCAGTAACAGTAGCAGCAACAGTAACAGCAGCAGTAACAGAAGCGGTAACAGTAACAGCAGCAGCAACAGTAACAGCAGCACAACATAACCAGCAGCCAGCACAGCAACAGTAACAGCAGCAGTAAGCAGTAACAGCAGCAGCAACAGTAACAGTAGCAGCAACAGTAAACAGTAGCAGTACAGCAGCATCACCAGACAGCAAGCATCAACAGTAACAGCAGCAGTAACAGCAGCAGTAACAGTAGCCAGCATCAGTACCGTAGCAGCACAGTAGCAGCAAGCAATAACAGCAGCAGCAACAGTACAGTAGCAGTAAAACAGTCAGCAGCACAGCCAGTAACAGATTAACAGCACAGTAACAGTAGCAGCACAGTCAGCAGCAGCAACATAACATCAGCAGTAAAGGTAACAGCAGCAGTAACAGCAGCAGCAACAGTAACATCAGCAGTAACAGTAACAGCAGCAGCAGCAGTTACAGTAACATCAGCAGTAACAGTAACAGCAGCAGCAGCAGTTACAGTAACATCAGCAGTAACAGTAACAGCAGCAGCAGCAGTAACAGTAGCAGCAGCAGCAACAGTAACATCAGCAGTAAAGGTAACAGCAGCAGTAACAGCAACAGTAACATCAGCGGTAACAGTAACAGCAGCAGCAACAGTAACATCAGCGGTAACAGTAACAGCAGCAGCAACAGTAACAGCAGCAGTAACAGTGCCAGCAGCAGCAACAGTAACAGCAGCAGCAACAGTAACAGCAGCAGTAACAGTAACAGTAGCAGCAGCAGTAACAGCAGCAGTAACAGTAGCAGCAACAGTAACAGCAGCAGTAGCAGTAACAGCAGCAGCAACAGTAACAGCAGCAGCAACAGTAACAGCAGCAGCAACAGTAACAGTAGCAGCAACAGTAACAGCAGCAGTAGCAGTAACAGCAGCAGCAACAGTAACAGCAGCAGCAACAGTAACAGCAGCAGTAACAGTAACAGCAGCAGTAACAGTAACAGTAGCAGCAGCAGTAACAGTAGCAGCAACAGTAACATCAGTAGTAACATTAACAGCAACAGTAACAGTAGCAGCAGCAGTAACAGCAGCAGCAACAGTAACATCAGCAGTAACAGCAGCAGCAGCAGTAACAGTAACAGTAGCAGCAGCAGTAACAGCAGCAGCAGCAGTAACAGCAGCAGCAGCAGTAACAGTAACAGTAGCAGCAGGAGTAACAGTAGCAGCAACAGTAACAGCAGCAGCAACAGTAACAGCAGCAGCAGCAGTAACAGTAACAGTAGCAGCAACAGTAACAGCAGCAGTAACAGTAACAGCAGCAGTAACAGCAGCAGCAGCAGCAACAGTAACATCAGCAGTAAAGGTAACAGCAGCAGCAGTAACAGCAACAGTAACAGCAGCAATAACAGTAGCAGCAGCAGTAACAGCAGCAGCAGCAGTAACAGTAACAGCAACAGTAACAGCAGCAGCAACAGTAACAGCAGCAGCAACAGTAACAGCAGCAGTAGTAACAGCAGCAGCAGTAACAGCAGAAGTAGTAGTAGTAGTAGTAGTAGTAGTAGAAGTAGTATTAGTAGTAGTAGCAGTAGTAGTAGTAGTAGTTGTTGTTTTGCTCTCCACTTGTTCAGATGGAAATTCCGGATAAAAGAATCTGATTTTTTTTTATTCTGCATCCTTCAGCTCTGTGGCTGCTGACAATAAAGGGGAGGTGCTGACTGTGCAGTTGGTTAGAGTACCCCATCTTCAGCTGGGGGGGCTGGAGTGATCAGTGCGCCAACAGACCAGTAACGCAGTTCTGGATACAGATGTTTAAACCTGGGGGTGGGTCGGTGGGATAAATGCAGTTCAGACATCAGATGTGAGTAAAGTTTTTTGCACATGTGCAGCATATTAAAACAGGAAAGTAAAGGTGTCTTCATCCATTCACAGCTGCTCTGTGCTACACATCTTCTGTGGGCGTCTGAGGAATCTTGAACCCCTCGGGGGTCATCCTGCTGTGGTCAACAGCTTGTTGGAAAACTTGTAACCATGTTGTGTTGAAGCAGTGCAGCAGCTGAGGGTTTGCTCTGTTGACCACAATGACCACATTCTTTCTCTGCCGTAAAAAGTCTCTTACTGTCACAGTGAAAGCGAAGCACATTTTAATGTAAGGGAGAATGGCCGACAGGATGTGCATATCCCAAAACGAATGCCTGAACCATCCTCCGCTTTGGTTGCTTCCATGAAGTCCATTCATTTCTGACCATGCACACCTCGCCGTCCCTCCTATACCATGGTCATTTACGAAAGACAGAAATATTCAATCAGTTTGTAGAACTTTGATCTTATTATTTTTTATGGTCTTATTCATTTGCAAAATAAATGCTGAACATCATGATAAATTAAAGCATCAGTTCAGAGAGAAAGTTCGCCTCTTACCGCTTGTCTTTGTCCAGATGACGGAGCAAAAGTTTGTTTTAAAGAAACAAAGTCTTAATAGTTCAATTCCTTTGGTGTCTCACCTCCACCTGTCTCACCTCCACCTGTCTCATTCTTTTCTTCTGCATCAAAATCATCAAGTTATGGAAACTATGAAGTCACTCGTCTTTTCTGCTGTTGTGACAAACTGTGGAATAACACCACAACCTATGTTTTTTTTTATTCTTTCAAACACGTTAATGATTGATTTTTTCTGTAGTTCAAGTTATTCAAGTTATAAACTGACCAATCAGATGCCTCAATAAAAGCAGGTGTTCTCACTGAAAAAGTTTCATGGACAGGTTCTCCTGAGCCCGCTTTTAAGTGGTAGGGATGTCGACTTCCAATAACCTCAGTCCTGATTGGAGGGTTTTTGCCATAGAAATGTGGGCTCAGACCGACTCGGTCCAATCACCAGTTACTATGTTGTCTGGCTCCAACACGGTATCGTAAAAAATCGTGACTAATTTCACTTCCTTTCATTGGAACCGGAAGTAAGTCGTTTTCTATGGGTGATGTCACGCAGACTCATTCCAGTTCTCATAAACGGTCCATGGTTCTGGTCCTTGTTCTGCTGAAATGCTGGTTAGAGTCTAGGCTTCCTTGATGTGTTCTGCATACAGGTAAATGTTTTCAGGTTGGTGACGGCATACATAGGGGGTCAGCCCATGTTTACACACCCATTCATGCATGCTCTGTTGTCCATATTAAGCCATTATGTGTGATTGTTTTTGAAGAGCATGGGATGTTTGAGTGTGAGTTGGTCTAGGTCTAACTCAGTCTGTATTGATTGACAGCCGACCCCCCCCCCCCGCCCTCCGGAATCTCACGGGCATTTTCATGATAATTGTGGCAGAAAAAGCTGGAAGTTGCAGCTGTTTTTTCTAAAAGTTGTATTAAAAGTTAAGTTAAAAGATTCAAAAACTGTTTGATGTGTGTTCCTTGTTTAAAGACGTTAAGAGGAGAGGCTCATTGTGCGCTAAGACAGTCGTTCTAACCCAATGCATCATGGGAGATGTAGTACCGTAAATACGCCGACCGCAGAAAGACCAGCGTCTCTGAGCTTCATGGTTTTGTTCTCTTGTTCCACGGTCTGACACCGGATTCTGTGGAAAGCTACACCGCTAAAGACGAGCTTTAGCTGGTATTTCTGTTAGAACTGAGAGACTTTTTGAGTTAAATCTAAACAAGGAAGTGAAGACTTTAACCACTTCTGATTGGTCAGACTGATGACATGTGATTCAGCCTTCAAGAATGATTGGTGGAGACAGTTAAAGGGGCGGCACTGGTATAGCTAACAGGAATAGCTGCAGCTAAATCGCTGTATCTTCATTCTTATCAAAATGTATTTAATAGAATCAAATAAACACAAAGAAAAAATAATGTCATGATCTTTTATATTCCTAACTACTCAGTGTTTTATCAGGGTTTGTTTGGATGAACAAAGAGCTGATTTCCTGGAGATGGGAAATGTTTCTAGATCCGTTAATGAGGGCAATTTCCCACGGCACACTTGACCATCTCCCACGGCACACTAGTGTGCCGCGGCACAGTGGTTGAAAAACACTGGTCTAGATGTTCTAACTTGGACTACATGAATCTGCTGAGAGGACAAAGAAGTTCCTGATGTTTTTGAGGGCAGTGTTTGTTGAAATCAGCTTTCTCTCTGGAAGACGCCATGATGAAGTGATCAAAAGTCTGGGCCAGGACAAACGGCATCAGGCTAACACCTCGGTGGGACTAAAGTTAACAGACATAATGTTTGTGTTCCACAGGGAGCCAGAGCCAGGGAGGGAGGAGGGACCAGTTGAGCCCCAGGCTCCCAACAGGGACAAGTCCCATAGCAAGAAGGCTCATCGAGAGCGTCTGTACGTTGAGCAGGGTGTGGCCAGAACCGGCTCAGCTACAAAGCCGCCACCACAGAGTCAGGTAAGAGAACCCCAGCTAGGCCCAGCACAGTCCAAAGGGTTTTTTTAACAGGCTTGGGTCTACAGAGTCCTTTTCCTCCCTGCAGGAGACTGAACCAGAGGCCGGTCCCTCAGAACCAAGACCAGGGTCTGAATTGGAGGACTCTCCCAGACAGCGGCGCTCCGTCATTCGAGACCGTGGGCCGCTGTACGATGACCCCACACTTCCACAGGGCTGGACCCGCAAACTGAAACAGAGGAAATCCGGACGCTCTGCAGGAAAATTTGACGTTTACCTGATCAAGTAAGCTCCACATGCTAGTCAAGTCAGTACAATCACAGAACCAGTGGGGCTGATGGGGTTTTGATGTTTTCTGGCTTGCAGCTCAGAAGGAAAGGCGTTTCGCTCCAAGGTGGAGCTATTGGCATACTTCCAGAAGATTGGGGACACCACCACTGACCCCAATGACTTTGATTTCACCGTCACTGGCCGTGGAAGCCCTTCCCGGCGTGAAAAACGTTCTCCCAAAAAACCAAAGGTGGTAAAACCGTCCGGGCGAGGCCGCGGGCGCCCCAAAGGTACTCAGACTACAAGAAGTAACCTGGACCTGCAGAACAGCATTCAGCAGCTCTGTTGTGTTTTTGTGTAGGCAGCGGTAAGGTGCGACAGGCAACTGAGGGCGTGGCCATGAAACGTGTGGTTGAGAGGACCCCAGGCAAACTCCTGGTAAAAATGCCCCTTGGCAAGGCAGAGAGCTCCACTGGAACCACGGTAACCTTCTCTGCACCTGCTCTCTCAATTTTTGAATTTGGGGGGGTTTGGGGCTCATCCTGCAGAGAACTGCAGTTGTCCATCTGCACATACTTCCTCCTGTACGTCCGACATGTATTTCTGCTATCAGAGTCTGTTCGGTCATAATGGTCACCTCAGTCATCCATATTTCTCCTCATCTGGTGCTGAGTTGAGGTGAAAACAGTCTGAATCTCTGTGGCCCTAAAGCTGCCAAACACCAAACACCAAGTCAATGTACAGACACGATGAGGCGTCCAGCGCTGCTCTTTGAGTGTTGGCCTGGTAGCAGCGCTTTTTGGGCGTTGCCACGTGATATGGGCATCGCCGCTCAGCGAAAATTCAATTATCTGTACTTTGGCAAAGAAGACACGCAGCATCAACCAATCAGGCATCTTACATGTTGATGATGCGATCAGCGGAGGGAGTCCAAAACCTGATTGTTCTCCTCCTGAAATTCACAATATCTATATATTTTTTCCATCAAAACAATAATAAAAGTTCCTGTAGTTTTATTCTCCTTTTTATTTTTCCTAATGCTGGACAGCAACAGTTCAAACTGGACCACAGAGACACAGACAGTAGAGCTGAAAGCGCCATCATTCAGCTGCAGCTCCTCCAGTAGACGGTGAAGCTCATGGTATGGGAGAATCTCTGGATGATGTCATGAACCCAGACGTGGAGACGGGATCACTGATGCTTTAGTAGAGCTCTTCAGAATGAATGAACCTGCTCTCTCTGTCACTGCGTCTTCTATGCCTTGTAAATGAGACATGCACTCAGTGCTTCCATGTAACAATGAGGCTAAAAACAGTAGCTCCTCTGCGGGAGCCTCAAGTTTTTGAACACGTTTGTGGACGGATGACGAGCAGCGAATTTGACGCGTGAATCGCATTCAGCGTGAGTCCGCGGAGAGTCACCTGACCTGGAGGTGACCTGGACTCGGCACAGATGTAGTCACATGTTTGTGTGTCTCAGGTGGAGGAGGGCATGGACGTCCTCATCACAGGTCCAAACGGTTGTGGGAAGAGCTCCCTGTTCAGAATCCTTAGTGGACTGTGGCCTGAGATTGTTTTTGAAGAGCATGGGATGTTTGCGTGCGAGTTGGTCTAGATGTTGGACCACATGAGTCTGCTGACATGATGAAGAACCTCCTGATGTTTTGGAGGGCCGTGTTTTCTTTCTGGAGGACCCCATTATGAAGTGATCAAAAGTCTGGGACAGGACAAACCCACCTCGGTGGGACTAAAGTTGACAGACTTGTTTACACATAAATGTATTTACACATAAAAATGTACAAATGAAAAAAGAAAATGTATAACAAAAAAGACCTGATGGAGTGTGACAGAAACCAATTTGGGCTAATGCACAAAGTCCCAAAAACCCACCATTTGTTTCTGAAGCTCATCTCTGACCGTGTCAGAGGAACTGAGCATCAGACTTCCAGTAGTGGTAGGAGATGCCTCCTTCCCTTTGGTGCTCCATCATTTCTGTGGCAGGAAAACCCCCCCTTACAGGATACAACCCTCATTCTAGACTGCATACACGGTCTGGGACAGTCGTCCACTTGCACACTCAGCACATTACACAGATCCTCCCTGTAGTCTGGTGGTCCCTAACATGGCTCATCATGGAAATACTGTTAAACTGATGCAGATTGAACTCAGCCATCAGAGTCTTGGATGGGATCGGATTGGTTTTGTTTGGAGTGTTTCTTGCTGTCTTTGCGTGGAGTAGTCTTTAAAATGAACCTGCGTGTGACTTGCTAAATACATTTGTCCTGATCTAGGTCCCTCCACATGCAGTTCCATACCGGGTCAAAGGAAGTCAGACGATGTGACTGAATCTGTCTGTTGTGTGGCGTTCCTTAAAGACAAACACTGATGCTTCTTGCTGATTTGATCTGCAGGTGGCGGCTCCTGTCCTGTCTTCCAAGTCCCGCCCCGGCAGAAAGAGGAAGTCTGAACAGGAGCTCCAACCTCCTCCTCCACCACCCCCTTCTAAGAAACGAGGGAGGAAACCTGCGGCGTCCTCCACAGCAGCAGCAGCTGCCACAGCATCCACCCCCTCTGCAACATCGTCCAGTAGTTCAGCAGCTGGGAGCTACGCTGTCGCCGCCATCTTGGCTGCTGAGGCCAAACAGAGAGCTGGAAAGGAGTCAACGGTCAAGCCAACTGTCCAGGAAACCGCTCTGCCCATTAAAAAACGCAAAACCAGGGAGACGGTGGAGGAGGTGGAGACTGTTCACATGCCCGTGGTGAAAGCTTTGGCAGAAGAGGGAGGAACAGCAGAGGGGGCTTCCTGTTTGGATCTTCAGGAAACCCCCCCTGAACAGAGCCAGGCACAGTCACTGAAGAGCACTGCTGGTTCTGGGGGGCCGCAGACACAAAAGGGGCACAAGCATAAGGAGAAAACAGGAGATGAAGGCAGCAGACAACCAGAAGCCGGCGAGGATGAAGGAGGAGGTGGCAGAAGTAGCACCGGCCATTCAAAAAGCCACAAAAGGAAGGAGAGACCACCTCGCAAACACCACCAACACCACCATCATTGCCACCAACAGGCGTCTACGGCAGGGTTAGACCAGCGCTCGTGTCCTGTTCTCTCTCCAGTCACCCAACACTCGGACTCTTCCCGTAAGTCAAGGCCACAGGTCAAATCCCACAGCGGGCCTGAGTTCAGCCCTGAAGTGTCCCGGCAAGTGGCACTCGGGCCTCCTCCTGGACCGAAATCCGTTGCTGGGTCTGAGCCCAGGGCTCATCCTCGTGTTCCCCAGCCCTGTCTTCAGTCGCAGGATCCCAGTCAGACACAAGCCCAAACTCAACAGCTGGTCCCCCAGTCCTCCTCTGCCTGGCACGTCATGGCCCAGCCCCCGGCCCAAAGATTTCCAACCCAAATCCACAGTCATCCTCAGTCTAACAGTCAGAAACTCCAGTCAAAACCTGCCCACTCCCCTTCCCAGCACAGAACACAGCTTCAGGCTCAGCAGGACCCATCTCAGTCCACAGCCAAGCCACAGGTTCATCCACAGCAAACCAGACACCCGCAGTCCCAAACCCAACCCCCTACAGCCCCTCAGCTTCTGAAACAAGCTCCACCCCAAGCCCATTCCCAGATGAGACAACAGTCCCCACCTCATCCGTCGCTTCAGCCTCAACTCCACAGTCACAGCAGAATTTCACTCCAGTCCCAGTCTAAGCTTCCGACCAGGACCCCAACGCAGCCCCAGTCCCAACCCCAACCAAGAGCCCCATCACAGCCTCTGACCAGAACCCCAACACAATTCAAGGGCCAACTTCAAGGCCAGCACAAGTTTCAACCCCAGCCTAGAACCTTAGCCCAATCACAGTCTCTACCCCAACCCAGAAGCTCCACCCAGCTTCATTCTCACCCAGAGACTCAGACCGCGACACGACTTGAGGGCCAACCTCACACAAGGATCCCCTCCCAGATACAGTCTCTTCCACAATCCAGAATCCAGACCGAGTCCCATTCCGAACCCCAGGACAGGACCTCTTCCCAACCTCCGCTTGTACCCCAGTCTCAGCATGAAGTGCCCCAACCACAGATAAAGCCCCCTCTGCAACACCAAATCCAGCCACAGTGCAGACCCCAACCTAGACCCCCTCTGTCCCATTCCAGACCGTCAGTGCTCCATTCCCAAGTGCAGCCCCAGTTTCAGAGGATTCATATACAACATCCTGAGCCCCCCCCTCAGCTAACTAGTCCACATGCACTCCATCCTTCTCCCCCAACCCTCACTCCGACCAACCCTGTACCTGTCCCGCAGAACCAGACTGAACCCCAGGACCTGAGTACCACACGGCCCAGCCGGGACAGCCAGCTTGTGAGAAAAGAGGTCGGCGTGGAGGGTATGAGGGCCGAGGGGAGGGGGGAGCCCACCACAACACCTGAGAACAGAGAGTCAAACAGCACGTCAGTGCCTCCAACCCCCCCAGGAGCCAGCGGGGCGGCGGGTGTCGATGGTAGGGCGAGGCTGCCAGAGGACATTGTCCCTGCTGTCCCCCATCCCAGCCGTGAGGAGACCGTGGAGTCGAGAACTGCCGTCAGCGAGCGGGTTAGCTGATTGGTTGGACAGAACCAGGCGGGGGACTGTGGCCTGGCTGCTAGGGGTGGGGGGCGCCTCACAGGCCTGAAGGAGCAGCTTCTGTTTGGACTGCGGGTTTGAGAAGACGCTGGTCTGTAGCGACGGCCAGAGTCCGAACCAAACTGTGTGTGTGCGTGTGTGTATGTGTGTGTATATAATCAAAAGGCAGCTGTTGTGTCCCGCTGGTCTCTGTGGGAAAGGCGGGGGTTTGAAACCGTGATGCTTACCACATTACTCTGACGAGATGTTGCTTCCAGAATATAACCTGTTTAGTTTTGGTTTGTCAGCATTTTTTGTCTGTTTTCTAGAGCTTTAAACTCTTGTGTTACTGTCAGAGTGTGAAGATGGTCCTGAAGGCCTCAGAGCAGATGTGAGGCGCCGTCCTACGGTGGCCCTGAAGTACAATCACAGATCACAACAACAATGTAAAAACCAAAACTACAATAACATTACATTTTCCAACCAAAACATTTCAGAAATCCAAATAAATTCCTAGAAAAAGATCCTAAATAAAAAGGAAAGGTTTCAAAGGACAGAACTAATTTCCAGAAATCCAGATGAAATGTTAAAAACCAAACCAAAAGAAGAAGCCGGAGATGGTGGGTATTATGGGATGTGGTTGTTCACCTTTTCAACAGGAAGTTATGTGGCAACATCTTTAAGCTTCTGGCCCCTGCGAACGTTGGGTGATTGATCAACCAGCTCTTCCCCACAGTTCAGGCTAAACGTCCTTCTTCTAAACTCAAACATCGTCGTGTTAGCGATTTCCCATCATACCAACCGTCTCCGTTTTCTTATTTTGTTTCATTTTTTTACATTTCATTTGGATTTCTTGAAATTGCTTTTTGTTTTCTGGCATTTTGGTTTGATTTCTGAGATGTGTTTTTCTTTTTTAATGGCTGTAATCTTTCAAAGGTTTTTGCATTGACAGATTGGTTGTTGTTTGCCCTTCAGGGCCACCGTACCCTCTGCACCTTAAACGCTTTCTTCTCACTTAGTTGCTTTCTTCAGTTTGAAACCTTATTTAAGCAGGAAGAGGGCCGGCCCACCTCCCTGTTCGGCGTCTACAAAGCCCCCTCATGTTTGGCATGTAGCAGGCCCTCTGTGCCCCATGCAGACACGGGGGGGCGGGGGGTGTAGGAACATACCAGCTGTTAGCGAGCTGCTCATCAGAAGAAATCTGTTTGTTTTCATGATATTTGGTCTCCAAAGGAAGCACTTTAAAAACCCAACCAAATCCATCTGGTAGTGTGTGTGTGTGTGTGGAGGGGGGGGGTTTGCCCATTTATACCGTCATCTTTAACGTTAGGATCAGTTTGCCCCCCCCTTTACAATCAACCAGCCGCTCGTTGCTCACCTGTGGGTCTTCATGTGGACCGATGAAACCAGAAGCTGGTCTGTGGTCCGCCTCAGCCTCGTCTGGACGTGCCAACGGCAGCGACTGAGCTTCAGCCTGAGAGTCACAGCGTCTCCCTCTGAGTCGTGTCCCACCACACAGGTGACCGCAAACGTCTGCTGTCTGTTTGCAACGTTCTGCTGCAGGTCACATGATCACAGGCTGCTCCGAGTTTCCATCTTTCAACCTTAAGAGTTTGGTGAGCTTACCTGCACCTGAACAGTGCAACGTTCATGTGCACTATGTGGAAGCTGCCAACTTGGTTTTAGCTTGGAGAAGTGAACTTCTTTTCAACGATGAAGCTGCATAGTGGCAGGACCCCTCCAACTAAGGCCTGGTTCTGACTGGTAAATAGCTGTGGCCCAAACGTGAAGGTTGAGCTGTTGGAACCAGAATCCAGGCTTCAGAGCCACCAAAAACCTGAAGCTGGACCGTCAGCTTCAGGACGTTGTAGCTTTCTGCACAGCCTTCACGTGAGCCTTGACATTTCCATGACCATCTTAGCTCAGGTTCTGAACTCACAGTTTCAGGCTTTTCTGGTAGATCTGCAGTTTCCTGTTCTGACGGATTTAGTGGAGGGAAAAAGAGGGACAAGATTATCGCAAGATATTCAGGACATTTAAAGAGAGAAACCCCTCCCTCGGTGTCGACGTAAGCATGTGGAGAGCAGGCAGAAATCCATGTGCTGCTGGGATCACTGAGTTTTTGCTAAGGGTTCTGCAGGAAGTCCTGGTTCCTTCATAGTCCTAAGACCACAGCTAAGGTTTAAAGCTACATTCACACACCCTTAGTGACGCGCGTTCATGCAGCCACTTCCACGTAAATGCACATTTTGGGCTTTCCTATTCAAAACTCTCATGTTCAAGTGTAGCTACGCAAGTTTCTCTGACCGTTTTTGGGCTTTCTGTACAAAAATGTGAAACCAGGTCAAACTTGGCAGTGATGTATGGAGGGCGTTCCTCGTAACTCACTCAAGTGCCGACCCTTTGTAAATTGATCATGAAGGAGAAGTTAAAAACTGAGCTGGAGTTCAATGACACCAGGTCTTTCATATATCAGAGTAGAGCTGTGCAGAAAAAGCACCAAGACTCTCTCAACTTTAGCTTGTGGAGATGCCCTTTATCAGGTAGCAACACTCCAGTGTGAACGCCGTATGCTAAGCCTGTCACATGCATGTTTACCTAGTTTAGTCCATGTCTGCCAAGTCAGACCCTGTCCAGACTCTGGCATCCAGACATCTATTGATGACTGGAGAGACTGATCCACTGTTCACTGGCGACTGTTGGTAACGTCATCGAGTAACGTCTGAATTAGAAAACAACATATTCCATAACTCTCTGTTAGGAGGACTAAATGTAGGGCTAGGGGAAGATTTTGAATCTGGCCTTACTGTAGAGCAAGGAGTCCAGCTGGACGGGGCTTGAGGCTGGTTGTACCAACGGCATGGAGTCAGTCAGGAGTCCCTCTGCACTGAGCCAGCTACACAAACAGGAAGTGGGGTTGTTTGTGCCTTAATGTGTTCAGAAATGCTGCAACACTTTTTTTTATACATCCATCTTCAGAACTTGTTAAATCCCTTTCAGGGTCACAGTGTTGCTGGAGCCTATCCCAGCAAGTGTTGAATGAGGATAGAGTACAACCTGAACAGGTTGACGGTCTGTTGCAGGACTACACAATCCCACCCACATGCACACCTCTGGGCCATTTAGAGACACCAACGAACCTTTGAAGCACGCGTGCACTAGGAGAACACGCAAACTCCACACAGAAAGGTCCCGGCTGGGATTTGAACCAGGACCTTCTCGCTGTGAGCTGAGACCCTTGGCAAAAAGTAGTCTATTTGAGTGTACTACAAGTATACTTAGTCTGTTCTAAAAATGAGGCAGTATACTTAGGTTTACTTCGTATATACCATCTATATATTGTAAACTTAAAATGTTCCAATTTAGTCTGAAGAAGTACTCAATTTGTGTACTTCCTACACTACACATACATTATCTATAGTATACTTGTTATATTTATACTCAAGTATACTTGATAAGATAAGATAAGGTATTCCCTTATTCGAAATTTGGACTAACTAAATTTGGAATAACTAATAATAATGATGATGGAATAAACTTCAAATGTAGTACTTTTTGCTGAAGGGAGCACTGACCACTTCTCAACCGTGCAGCCCGTACATCTTTGTATTTTCTGAAAGAAGACTGTAAAGAGGCAACACGGATGAACGAGCAACACGGATGTCCGAACACGATGGCAATGACCCACTGAAAGAGTCCCGCCATAGTCGTTCTGAGTTTGATGTGGTTGTCAGACGGTGGATCCAGTGAACCTGCAGCAGCACAAGCGCACACGGACCGTTGTCAGAAACCCCCACCTTTCTTTCTGCAGATATGTTGTTGGGATTCTGTGACTCTCGGCTCTGAACCTTCAGAGATCCTCTCTTTGGTCTGTTCTTCAGACTTGCAGTCGAGTGTCCCCATAGAGGTCCTAAACTGGATCGTACCGGCCTCGACCGCAGTAACCAGCCAACATATTGCATGTTCCTGAGTTTAGTGCCTATATTGTTGTGCGTCTTGCCAGAAGCCACCATGTCCGCTGAGCCATGTTGTGTTTCTAGACTTAGTGATGTGCGGTGACTTCATAGTTGCTAATATCCAGGATGAATATTCCGCTTTTCTCTGGTTCAGTGAAACTCCAGAACTCACTGTTGCTGTAGACAAACTAGTTTTTATCTGTTTTCTTATTTTTCTTTCTCACTAAAAGCGTTTGGTGTCCCCTCACATGTGTTGTGTGGCTGATTGACTCCACTTGCCTTCAACCGTGGACACAGCAGAAGAACCCCGTGGATCTCATGTGTTCCAAAAGAATAAAGAGCCTCAATAAGGAAATACTGAGTTCACTGCTGTTCAGAGTTTAAACCAATGCAGGCGTAGAAAGGAAAAGGACCCGCTCGGCTGGTTCTGAAGAACACACTAAGCTTCAGGATGATCAGCGGTTGGAAATGGAGCGCTAAGGTTGTCAGCTCAGCTGCAGGAAGTTGTCTTGGAAGCCAAAAGGTCAGTGAGAGCATGAACTCCTGCCACAGGTGAGTACCAATGTTCGTCAGGAGATCCATTCATGAAGGTCTGCGCACTGAAAGCAGGTAAAGAAGTGCACACAGAAAACCTGCCCTCAAACATCCACGTTTAGATAGAAAATCCGCTTTTCTTTCTTTCTCTACGTTGAGCAGTGAGACGTAGCAAAGCTGTGAATGGAAACACAGCAATAACGTTTGGACATCATATGTCTGTGCTTAACAGCATGAAACGGCGTCACTAGCCTAGAAAAGCTCTGAGGCCCCGCCCCCAGGGGTACAAAGAGGGGGGCCGTTGCCCACCCTTCACACACCCTCATTGTTAGCAGCCGCAGAACTGAAGGACACCGAACAAAGAAAGTCTGATGTGTTTGTCCAGAAATTCTGATCCAATAAAGCAAGGAAACGAATCCAATGAAACTGTAGGTTTGTCTTCAGCATCAGTTTGTGGAATCTCACACTGAAGTGTTCCCCTAAATACTGGTGCACTCTCTGTCTTTGCCTCCTGGAGACGTCCCTGCTGCAGATGGGAGGTTGTAGCTGCTACTGTTTGTCAGTCTTCCTCATGAATGAGTCGTCTCCCCTTCCTCGCCTGTCAGCAGCTCCTGAACCTCACACTCAAACCTGCTGATCTCATCACCCATGTCTCCACATCTACTTCCTGATTGGCTGACCAAAGCTGCTTACGAGTGTTTTCATTCCTCCTTAACACGGACTTCTGTGGATAAAGGAGGAGAAAACTGGAGCATCCACACAGTGGTTGTGAGGGGCTGTAAGCCAGGAGGACAGAGAGGGTACAGTCGCGGCCCAAAGTTTGGAGACTGACATAAATATTGGAAATTGGAAAAGTTGCTGCCTTAGTTCTTTTAATTGAAATTTGCGTTCACTCCAGAATGTAATGAAGAATGATCAGATGGATTGCATAGTCCTGCTTTGCCATGAAAATGAACTTCATCCCCAAAAAAACTATCCACTGCATTTCATTCCTGCCATTAAAGGACTGGCTGAGATCATTTCAGTCATCGTCTTGTAAACTCAGGTGAGAACGTTGACGAGCACAAGGCTGGAGGTCATTAGGTCAGGCTGGTTGGGTAAGGATGGCAGACTTGACATGTTAAAAGGAAGGTGAAGCTTGACACCATTGTTCTTCCATTGGTAACCTGCAAAGAAAGAAACATGTGCAGCCATCATCAGGTTGCATAAAAGTGCCTTCATAGGCGAGGATGTTGTGGCAACTAAGATTGCTCCTAAATCTGGAAAAAGGCTTGTCGGGAGATGAAAAGGTGAGCGCTACCATCAGTCCTGTGTCGTGCCAACAGTAAAGCATCCTGGGACCATTCATGTGTGGGGTTGCCTCTCATCAAGGGAGTGGCCTCACTCACAATTTTGCCCGTGAACACAGCCATGAATAAAGATTGGTACCAGAACGCCCTCCAACAGCAACTTCTTCCAACAACTCACCAACAGTTTGGTGACCAGCAATGCATTTTCCAGCACGATGGAGCACCGGGCCGTTAGGGAAAACGGATAACTAAGGGGCTCTGGAACCAAAACACTGAAATTGAGGTCCATGGCAACCCCCCAAATCTTAATCCCATTGAGAATTTATGGTCAATCCTAAAGAGGCGGGTGGACAAACAAAAACCCACCAATTCTGACAAACTCCAAGAAGATATTATGAAAGAGTGGGCTGCTATCAGTTAGAATTTGGCCCAGAAGTTGATTGACAGCATGCCCAATCGAATTGCAGAGGTCCTGAAAAAGAAGGGCCAAGGCTGCAAATACTGAGTCTTTGCATAAATGTCATGTAATTGTCGATAAAAGCCTTTGAAACGGATGAAGTGCTTGTAATTCTATTTCAGTATATCACAGAAACAACTAAAACAAAGATCTAAAAGCAGTTTAGCAGCAAACTTTGTGAAACCTCATATTTGTGTTAGTCTCAAAGCTTTTGGCCATGAATGTAGGGATGATGGGAAATGAAGGGAGGCTTACTCCGTACCAACGGTCCCGCCCACAACTCAGAGCTGAATTTCTGATGAAATCCTGCCGCTCTGCAGAAACTATGAACTAGAAACCGACAGGCTAAAAACAGAAAAATCATCAAGCAAAGACCACTGGGAACACTTTGACAATAGATCAAAAGATGATCGGAGTGATCCAAGCGGGACGTTCCATTCATGGAGAAATGGTTTGAAAACGGGGATTAGTCATGGTCTAAACTGGTTAACCCTTCAAAGCAAACTGCACGGTTTGCTGAAAGACTTTCAAACTTGGCACATTAGGAATCATGGCAACTGACTTGTATGTGCAGAGCAAGAAACAGCAGACTTCCTCTCCCCATTTCATTTTCTTTGCCCTTACAGTCCTTAGATTGTAAGCGTTCATTAAAATGTCTTCAAACTCTGTAAATTGAACTTCTATGCATCAGTAAACCCCTGAGAAAGAGACACCTACATGAAGCTGCAGGCTCCACGCCATGGTCTGCTCTGAAAGCCTCAGCTGGAGACCAGCGCTTGGTAACTAGAAGAAAGATGGATGATTGTTGGGGCAGCTGTGGTGCAGAGGTGGAGCGGCCGACCTCTGATTGGCAAGCCACATGTTTAGTTCCCAGTTTGACTGTCCATTTGTTCAAGGGTCTTTGGGCAAAAAACGGACTCCCATGTGAATGGGACTGTGACTATAAGGCAATTTGAGGGTTATTAGAGGTAGAAGAGCTCTATAGAAATGTACCCCACTTTCTATGTGATGTCTTTCCTGCACGGTACTCCTCCTGCTCTACATGCTAAGAACACGCGTCAACTTTTGAAGCCTTATCTTCCTTTTGAAAATGTGTTCTTAACTGTGGATAAAAAAAATCTTTGTCTGCCTCCAGTTCAGATATGAATCGGATTTTTTTTACAAAATGTTTGGCAACTTAGATACAAAAATGATTTATGCTACTCTGAAAAACCCCTAAAAATCTACTTTTTTGTTTTAATGATGCTCAGATTTTCTAGAATGTTGTCATGTGTGTCAAAGGTCAAATAGCAAACAGATGTATTGAAGACTAAAATAGTTTACAAAATGTTTGGGTTCGGACTTATGTGAAGTGTTTGTAAATATTTACAACCATCCTTCTATTACCCCCCCCCCTCCAAAAAGAAAGAAATTTCAAGTTTAAAAATGTCACTAAAATGACAAATAAAATCTTCCAAAGTTTTAAAGCTAATGCTAATCAAATAGAGAGGAGTCAGTAGATGGCAGGATTGGAAAAATAAACACTTTTTCATTTGAAATACATACATTCAGATGCAGAAATGGTGAAAGTAGCGCTGCTTTAGAAAATATTATTAAATATTACTTAAGTAGAGGTAAACAGTAGTTCAGTTAAAAAAAATGACTTAGGTAAGAGTAAAAACGTCGACTGGTGACTAAAATACAAATGAATCAAGAACCTGGAGATGATGATCCTGAACACCAGCCGTCTCTTGGGTCAAAGTTGTGTTGTTTGGCCACCTTTCTGCCTAGGTGCCCTCCAGATGAGTTAATAATCTGCCCCTCGTGGGGTGACAGCAGTGCCGCTCCAGAACCCACATCTCTGGGTTGCTGGTAAGGGACTAGACTGCAAAAAAACGTGGACCGGCCTCAGGGGATTCTTCTGCTCCTGTGCTGGAAGGCTCAGTCTGCTGCTCCTCTGGAGGACTGGCGTGGATCCAACATGCCCTTTCAGAGACCCTGCGCAGCTGATGAGCAGACCTACAATCTGCATTTTGCCTTTCCTATCTTTGCATCTCAGATCTTTCACCAGGACCCAGCAGGTTGTGGTTCTGACCCAAGTGAGGGTCTTGGAGAGATGCTGACACTTTACATATTTCTGCAGATGTGCCTACCCATCTCGGTGCTTCAGCTCCCATGGCAGGAGGTTGTCTTTGAATGTGATTGCCTGCTACAAGCTGCAAATAACTATTTCCCCATTTCTTTCTTAGTTTATTTTCTCCCTAACTTCACAAATATGGCCATAAAGGTTGCTGTGCAGAGAACAGCCTGTTTTACAGTCAGACTCTCTGTCTATGGTACCAATACAGGTATAGTGCTAAAATACACTACATTGACTCACCTGCCTTGACTCACATATGAACTGAAGTGCCATCCCATTCCTAACCCATGGAGTTCAGTATGATGTCGGTTCACCTTTTGCAGTTATTACAGCTTCAACTCTTCTGGGGAATCTGCCCACAAGGTTGAGGAGTGTTTCTAGGAGTTTCTGACCATTCTTCCTAAAGGTCATTGGTGAGGTCACACACTGATGTTGGTGGAGAAGGCCTGGATCTCAGTCTCTGCTCTAATTCATCCCAAAGGTGTTCTATGGGGTTCAGGTCAGGACTCTATGCAGACCAGTCTAGTTCATTAACACCAGACTCTGTCCTCCATGTCTTCATGGACCTGGCTTTGGTCACTGAAGCAGTCATGTTGGAAGAGGAAGGGGCTGCTCCAAACTGTTCCCACAAGGTTGGGAGCATGGAGTTGTCCAGAATGTTCTGGTCTCCTGAAGCAGTCAGAGTTCCTTTCACTGGAACTAAGGGGCCAAGTCCTGAAAAACAAGCCCATACCATAATTCGTCCTCCACCAAATTTCACACTCAGTACAATGCAGTCCCCAATGTACTGTTCTCCTGCAACCTCCAAACCCAGACTGGTCCATCAGATTTCCAGATGTAACAATGCGATTCATCACTCCAGAGAAGGCGTGTCCACTGCTCTAGAATCCAGTGGTGGCGTGCGTCACACCACTGCATCAACGCTTTGCATTTCACTTGGTGATGTTTGTTTGGATGCAGCTGCTGGGCCATGGAAACCCATTCCATGAAGCTCTCTGAGCGCTGGACTTGGATTAATCTGAAGGTCACATGAAGTTTGTAGCTCTGCAGCAATCGCCTGCAGTAAGTCAGCGACCTCTTTGTGCTTCAGCATCCTCTGACCCTCTCCATCAGTTTATGTGGTCTAGCACTTGGTGGCTGAGTTGCTGTTGTTCCCAAACTCTTTCATTTGGTTCTGATAGAGCTGACAGTTGACTGTGGAAGATTTAGGAGTGAGGAATCTTCACCACTGGATTTGATGCACCCAAGAGCGGTCCATTCTTTCACAAATGTTGTGAAGTTGCTTAAGTCTTAAATGTCTGACAGTTGATTGTCCCCTCAAGACCTCAATCTATCTGCTAGATTCACTCATTTGCAGTGTAAACACAAAAGTTTAGTCCTTAAGGCCACTGTGGCCCGCTGCATTTACATACAGTCTGTGGTCTTTCGTGATACATACGTGATATACGTAAGTCAGAAGAGTTTTATTGCATTCGTCGAGGTGTACAGATGTCCGGCGCCCAACAGGTCTTTATGTGAAATCGTTTTTGTGCTGTTCATTTTTGGTCGGTTGACAATTGCACTGACCATGCAAAGTTTACGTAGTTCATACGCAATTGAAACAAATCTTACACAATTGTGTGGGACTCTTGTGTGATGCATACACAAATTTGTGGCTTTCCACGACTGTACCATAGATGTATAACTTACATTTAGCGCATAGGGCATGGAGGTACGCTAAGGTTGGGAGTGGGGTCATCAGGGGCCTCATTTCTAAACGTTGCGTACGCACAAAAGAAGGCGTACACCACTCTCTACGCAATAGTTGAGATTTATAAAAAGCAAACTTGAGGGGAAAATGTGCGGTCCTTCATCAAGCTCTGACCCAGGCGTACGCACAAAAACGGGTGAAATGAGAAACGGCGACACCGTCGGCAGATGGAAGAAACACGTGAAAGTGAAAATGACAATACTGCCTCATGAATAACATGAAGACTTCACAAAGCAAGTCTCACAATAACAGCTACATGAACACCTGTTTGATCGATCAGCAGAGAAACAAACAAAAACAATCAAAAGACAATTACAACAGAAATTCAAATGAACACATATTTGCAGAAAGAAAAGTGAAATATGTTCTGCAATATTGGCATGTTGTGCAATTCATCCTCATAAATAATATAGTTAACAGAACGAAATAATATACAAAACTGATATTCTCCTCAATGTGTCCATCTGGAGGAGCAGATATAGGTGCAGACAGACAGACAGACAGACAGACAGACAGACAGACAGACAGACAGACAGACAGACAGACGTATTAATTGTCCACTGGGGAAAGTTGTTTTCATAGTAAAACATTTCTTCATAAGCTACAGAATTATGGTATTCATGCATATGCCTTTAGTTTGTTTTCTTTGTGATAAAACAATGTATGGCGTATGTCTCAACCATTCAGAAAGCAACAAGAAATGACATTTGATGAACAATTTCCCATTTCCACGTGGATTATTACCCACATCTGTAGCTTGTCAGATGCAGTTAAATGGATGGAAATAAAATGCCCCATCACAATGCGTAATGACCACAATGGCTGATCTTGGATCTTAGAAGATGTGGCAAATGGAAGAATTGGGAGTGAACGCATCTTTAGACAGCAAGAAGACTTGCTGGTAAACGAGGACCAGTGGCTTATGAGCCGGTTCCCACTTCCTCCAGCGTCCTGGTGGAGCTTTTGGGGGGGTGTCACCCGGTGCATCTGGCGCGTCGTGTCCCCCCCCCGTGGCAGACACACTCTGGTGATGCAGCGCCAGACGTTTTTCTGCCTGGACTTTGATGTCGACCATTTCTTTTTTACTTCGGTTGTGAGGCTCCAGCATTTACGGCGTCTGCCACCGTTTGCCACTCACGTGCCTTTTTGGCATTAGTAATGCCACACTGTGCCTCCAAACAACATTTTTCTCCTCTTTTCCACCTCACCAACGATAACTTCTACTTCACATTGAGTGAAGTTACGTTTTTCTTATTTTCTCTCGATGTTTGCCATGGTTTCACTATCAATGAATATTCATTTGTGGGCGTTTCACGGACTATTTATGGGCAACTATGGGCGTGTCATGAAGCCGCAAAAGCTGTGCAGCATTTAGAATTGGTTGTGATTTAAGGGAAAGATGCGTAGGATGTGCGTGCGCACGGTTTTATAAATCTGAATATTTCTGTGCGTACGCACGTCCTATGTTTCATCCGTACGCCACTTCTGTGTAGGATTTGCGTCAAAGTTTCATAAATGAGGCCCCTGGATCCCACGTGATAGCACAAGGGTTAAGAGTCTATATCCACCTCAAGAAGAGAGAAAACTTATCAAAATAAAGACAGGAATACAGAAAAAAATCCAACCTTTTATTTTGTTACCATTTCAACTTCAGTGGAGAAGAAGAAAAAAAACAAGACGTGTCTCAAAAGTTTTTTGTTTGTTATATGACAACCCAAAAGCAAAGTTCATCCAGGAAAACAGTGTAATCTCCGTTCCAGTGGCTCAGAATGGACTGAAATGCAGCTTCAGGAGTCATTTCCCAAAGACAAGCTGGGATGAGCAGCAGTGCAGCATCTGGAGCTTTTTGTCGCCGTGTGAGCTCTGAGCACACACGCTTCCTGAAACTTCAAACAGACTTTCAACACTGCTAATACTGAAGTTTGTTTCATGCAAATTTGCAGAAGCATTGTGGTGAAAAATGAAAAGAATAGTCCAACAGCAGGTACTGAAACCCGGAAGGCTGACAGTAGCAGCTGTAGACGTTTGTGTCTGAATTCCTTCACTGCTCACTACGTGGCGCTCTTTATCGCCCTCTTTACCCTGTCATTTTTTTAGGGTGTCCAAATCCAACACCCTGGAAATCTTTGACAAGTCTCTGCCAAAATACCCTTCTGCTCACTAGCTTAGAAAATATAGACCACAATGCATTGCATTTGAAAAAAGGTATTTCAACTCCTCAGACGTAGCGTCCACATGTGGGCATCACATCCATCCATCACCTTTTCTAAACCCGTTTGAGCCCTTTTGGGGTGACGGAGCCCAACCCAGCTACTGTTGGGTGAGGGCGGGGTGCAACCTGGACGGCTCGCCAGTCCTGTCGCAGGGCGCACACTCACACACATAGGGACATTCTAGAGTCACCAATTCACCCATCCAGGACACTGGATAGTCCTCCATGTTCTAGTCGTCTTGGGGTAACGGAGTAGTGAAGGAATCTGGACGCAACCCTTCTTGTTTATGTCATTCAAAACAAATATTTTATTCATGACAATTTGCAGATTACAGACTTTAAACTCACTAAGAAGCTTCCATGAAGCTCCTGACTTGGTGGCAGAGGCACAGCAGTGAACTCTGAGCACATCGCTCCTATGAGCGTGGTACATAGTTACATGTGGAGCTACAAAGCGTGTTAGTTGTAACTAAAACTAAAATCAGCTTTTCAAGAGGACTGACAGTCCCCTGTCTCTTGAGGTAGTAGATAAGTAAGGCTAAATCACAAGCAAATATTGAGAGAAGGTCTTCTGTAACGACTAAACAGCATCACTGCAGTAATACCACCAGCAGCAGCAGCAGCAGCAGCAGCAGCAGCAGCAGCAGCAGCAGCACACGCATTTACACCCTTCAGCAACACAACGAATGAAACAGAACAATGTGAAGTAGAGGTAGACCGTTTTGTGCATTTAAGTCATCACACAGACAGCACGAGTGCTCTTTATGCTAGAAACTTCACAGAAAACAACAACTTCTGATGAAGCAGCACCTTTACAAATACTAAGCTTCCTATCAGCTGACTAGCAGGGCTGCAGTTGGAGGATGTCATGACCTGAACGTAGACATGACGATAAATCTGAGGAAAACTCCACATGAAATCGTAACAAAGACAACTGAATCGGATTCAATGAACTTAACGCAGACGTTTAGTGCTTTAGCCAATCAGGAGTTCAGATATGAGAAGAGAAACTCTTTGCAGGAGTCGGTTATTTGAACACTCGGAGGGGAGTCCGACCGGTCCCGTTCCCCCGCGTCTCCTCCGCTAACCCTTGTGGGGTCATCTGGACCCCACAAGATAGCACAAGGGGCTAATAGAAGAGGGGTTTCAACAAATGTCTCCCCTTTTTCAGTCCGTCTGAGGCTCAAGCAGCAGATAAGCAGCTGAAACACCAACAGCCTGGCAAAGCTCAGACCAAAGAGTAGAAAAGCTGAAACTTGGGTTAGGTTCAAACACCTGAATTGTGACCTTGACATTGTGAAGCAAACGACCGAGGGTGGGTGATTTAGGAGGCAATCCTCCCCGCCGAGGCCTGCTCCAGACCAGCAGGAAGACTCTGCATTCATAGGACTCACGTGCAGCTGAAAACCTTTCCCTTTGTCCTCCAAAGCATCACTACCGTCTGTCTGTGTACACATCTAAGTACATTTGTCGTTACACCTTTATCCAGCAACGCTCTGCACCAAACTCCAAACAAGCTTCATGCGTTCTTGTCCCACTTCAGTGGAGGAAATAGTAGCTAAGTGCATTTGAATTGTTTAACAATAGATTACAGACAATTGGATTTAAAAAAACAACAACAGTAAACCTAAAAACAGTTCACAGATAAAACATAGTTAGGGGTACAGGAAAAGCCCAAGTAAAGCAAATTTAGAGTTTAAATGAGATAAAGATTATTGTCCTATAACAAAGATCCTGGATATCCTACTGTATCTATTACTGGGACCGTGTGATTAGTTTACAGACAGCTGGCAGGTTCATAAAGGCTGCTAAGGGCACATTAAACCGGGAGACTTGATTGGCCTTCAGGTTGGTTTGATTGGATAGTCCACTTTCTTTGGACTACACGGAGGATCAAGCAGACCTGGTCCACCAGGAAAAGAAGGTTCGGCTTGTAAACAAAGACTCTGTTCAATCGATTCTGTATGACAGACGTTCTGTGGGCCAAAGTCTCCCAGCTCTGCTCCATTCTGATGGATCCACTGTCAGACCAACAGATCCATGAAGGTCTCTGTTTTCCTGGTCTGAGCTGGAATCTGGATCAAAGCTGTACGGATGGACAGCTACGATATTGATCACTATTTTTGTTGCAGTGGTAATGTTAGGTTGGAGGTGTGAGGGGCTGTAAGCCAGCAGAGAACGTAAACAAAGGGTATCAGCGGAGGCTTACTGCCACACCAACAGCCCCGCCCACAACGCAGGTGAATTTCTAATGAACTCCTGCCGCTCTGCAGAAACCATGTCCACAGGTTTATGATTTTAGCCAAAAACAGAATAATCAGAATGAAAAGACCGCTATTTGAAAATAGACCAAAAGATTGGTGTAGGACTTTAACATATATCATTAAAACAATATGGACTATTAGACATGTAATAAAGTATTCTGTGTTGAAACTTGTTGGAGTGAAATTCAAGAGTCAACCAGACCTCAGAGAATTGAATTAGGATTATCATGAGGTCCACGGAACACATGTTCTTTAGACCTTCAAATCAGCTATTTATAGTTTTTCTTCACCCAAATGACTCACAGAATCAAATCTGCCCCAGTTGATCAGTTGGACGGACTTATCGTCCCCCCAACACTCCCACTAACCCCTCCACTCCGCTACAGCTTCAAACGGTCCGTTCCACAGTAACCCTATCCTTCAGCTTGGACCATTTTAGAAGCCAGTTTATTTCTGTTTTACTTGGACTTTAATTGTACTTACTAAAAAGCAAATAAAACAGAGGTTAGCAAAGCTAAATACACGATAACAGGGTTATATTTTGACATTTCAACAGCCCTTTATCCATTTTTCACACAGGACTGTCACGCTGCACATTTCCAATCACTTGAACTCAGTTAAACTGTTGCGTTTTAGTAATACAGGAAATGGTACACAACTAAAAATGAAACAGTGAGCCTCAATTTCAAGACCCATTTTAAGCCACGACAGACATCCCACCCACTTTAAATAATGAGGTATTAATAATGAGGTGACTGGTTACACGTTTCCAGCGGAGGTGCCTTTCTCTTGAGCAACGTTCACCCCTGAAGAGTGGCTGTGGTCACTGCTGGAAGGCCTGGTAGTAGTGAGATAGGCAGCTGGAAGGCTGAGGTAGCTGGCTGTGGCTGTGGACTGCAGGGCCTTGGGGGACATGAGCCTGAGGGGGCTGGAAGAAGGAGAAGGTTCCTGGGGCCTGGCCAGACAGCACAGTGGAGGAAGATGAAGAGGAGCTGGACGTGGTGGCAGCAGGTGGGTAGCTCATTACCAAGCCCCCCATTCCCATGTGAGGGCTGTAAGGCGGCAGGCTGAAGGGCAGGAAGCCCAGCAGAGGCCCTAGTTCCATGTTGCTGCTGCAGGGCAGCTCAGCTGTGGAGATGGTGGGGCTGCAAGGCATCAGATGGGTGTCACCTGCAGTTACACCAACCACAGTCTCCCTCTGAGGGGAGGTGGAGGTAGAGGAGTTGACAGCATTCAGTTGAGGTGGGGGGGCACTCTGCAGGTCCAGTAGGAAACTGTCCATGTCGGAGCGAGGATAGGTCGTAAATCCATGCTGGTATCTGGAAATGTTGTTCAAGGACTGCTGCTGGGGAGCCGAAGGGGGCTGCAGTTGGTGCTGCCCCTGAGAGGGTCCCACCCCCATACCAGCAGACAAGGAACCCTGCATGTGTGAGTGGCCTATCCCGGGGACGGGACTGACCAAAGGGTAGGACGAGCAGATGTCCCTCGGAAAAACCTCCAAAGAGTCCTTAGAGACGCCCCCCCCATCAGGGGGCAGCAGGCCGGACTCCTCTTTGGCAGGAGTCAAAGGCGGGTCTGAGGCACACTGAGACATCAAGCTCGACTCCTGAGCGTGGCTTTTTTTAAGGTGGCGGGTCAGGTGGTCTCTGCGACCGAAGCGCTGAGTGCAGCGTGGACACAGGAAGTCCCGCCGTCCGGTGTGAACCACGGCATGACGTCGCACATCCTTCCGAGTGTAAAAGCGTCGCTCACATCGCTCACAGGAGTACTTCCTCTCCCTTACAGGCGTGTTCATGCTGCCTTCTGGTGTGGGAGGCATGTCACCGAGGTGGTTCACATTTTCTAGAAGGTCGGGGAAGTCCTCCGGGCAGGGCTTGCCAGCTGAGGTACTGTGAAAGGCCACCAGGTGGCGTCTGTAACCTATCTGTGTGTTGTACTGCTTTCCACAGCTGTGGCAGTAAAAAAGCTCTTTGTCGGTTGAAAGGCTGTTATCCAGCTGACCCTTCAAAGGGTTCTGCTGATGGAACATGGCCTAGCAGCTAGAAAGAAGACTGATATGTAGCTGCACAGCAACTCCTGGCAACAGCCCAAGCACATGTGGCCAACATTCATGGGCAGAAAAGAGCATGAGAACGCACAACTTCTGTCATTTTAAGAAGGCTACCAAATGTTAGGGATCCTGGTAATGACAGATAGGTGGTATCCTGGAAGCAACGGTTCGAGGTTTCCCTAGTCCTGCTAGTACCAGGCAGCATTGAGCAGATTCTGAGCAATCAACTGCAATCGGCCCCGAGGAGCTGAAGGGACAAGAAACTCAAGAGAATTGGCCTGGTTCTATGTTTGCTCCACAGAACGGATCCGTTAGTCAGGAGTTTCTTTAAATGTCCAGAAAGCAGGTCACAGCCAGAAGACACCATCTTTCCAGACCTGCACAGAAAGAGCAAAGAAAACAACGTCAATGTGTAAAAACGACAACTTCCTTAATACTGCCTCGGAATTTAAAGCTAAGCCAGTAATGTGTAATGGGGCGGAGCCATCATTTAGGGAAGGAGGCGGGGCCAGCCTTTTGTGACAGGGGCGGGGCCATCTATTTGGGACAGGAGAGCAACTGAACCAAAACGGCCACCGTAGCCGTACGTGAAACTTCTAGAGATCTTTTTCAGCATTGCATATGAAATATTAGGACCAATTTCAGTGATTCCCAGATCTACTGACACAGAAAAATTAAATTGTCAAATTTCAGAACAATCATTTCTTAAACCAAACCACAGTCCTTCTGTGAATGTGAAATACAAAAAAAACAAAAACAAACAATAAGTTCAAAAGTAACAAAGTCAACTTCTTAGCACCAACTAGAGCCATTCTGTGACCTTCTCCGTATGACCTCTTTTCTTGAGGCTGGACCTTGGTTATGTTGCTCCCTGCCAGTCTCCAAGCTTACCAGTAGTGGTATTAGCGCAGGGGTCGGGAACCTATGGCTCGCGAGCCACATATGGCTCTTTTGATGGTCACGTATGGCTCGCAGACAAATCTTTATTTATACCATTTTTTTTTTTCATTAGACCAGTCCTTCTCGTGCGCGATGCGATGCCAGAGGGGCGCGCAGTAGTAGCGGTGCTTGGAGAGAAAAATCTGCGCCAGCACTCAGTTTACTATTATCTACTATTTCACAGAGTTTATTCCAGCAGGAAACCTATTAATTGCCGTGCCTAAACCTGCGCGCTCCCGTCTCTGAGAAAGAGCGCGCAGATGAGGGGACGGGATGTGAGGAAGAAAGCAGAGGGTGGGGGGGGGGGGGGGCAGGCCGCAGGTGAATCATGCAGGGATTGTAAAAACGTGAAACACGCTGCCCGTCACTCACTGCAGTGTGAGTGTGTGTTTGTCTCCACGTCTGCATGTGAGTCTTCCTCACATCTACAGAACATTCAGACCTACGATCACGTTTAAAGTCTCAACGCCTGCATGAAGCAGAAACTCACCACGGATCAACCAGACTAGACCATCAGCAAAACCACCAGGAGAAATACTCATCATTTATTAGCAACAGCATATCCATGTTATTAAAAAGAATCCACAGACTTATTGGACTTTAAAAATGTTGAAATTCCATCAAATGCTCACATTCACGTCTATTTTTAGTTTTAAACATATTGTAGTGGACTGAGTTGGGTCCGCTGATGGGCCGCGTTAAAAGTTCTGGAGTTCCTTGAACGCATCAAGCAGAGATCTGATTGGCTCTCAGTTCTGTCGCTCAGCCTGTTGTTAGGTAGTTTGGACCAATGGGGTTCAGCTATGGGCCCAATAAGGGAGATAGGAGGACTGGAGCGGGAGGGGGGGGATATAAAGTTGGGAGAAGAGCTCTCGTCTCAGTGGGAGAGATTGAGGAGTTACTGAATTAGTTGTACGGTGTTTGCTGCGGTCTGTAGTAACCAGAATAAAGAACCTTAAAAGAGGTTAAGTCTCCGTGCCTCAGTGTGGGACAGGGACGCTACATTATTGTATGGCTCTTTGGAAATTACATTTATAAATATGTGGCGTTTATGGCTCTCTCGGCCAAAAAGGTTCCCGACCCCTGTATTAGCGGCTTGGTACATGGTAGGAAAAACAGAATCAGTAACTAAATCCACATAGTTGGTCAAGAGCACATTTCTGGTCCAGCCAGCGGTCTAACCTGGGCTACACCCCCATGTTGTATGATGTAATAGTAACACACCAGCCTCAGTGTCCCCATGCATGTTACTAAACTTAATACAGTCTTCTCTCCACTGCAGTCTGGCCGTGGGAAGGATTAGCGGTTTTTCCAAAAGGCCCACATTTCAAAATAAGGCTCCCTGAGGACACTGCTTTAGAAGGGGTCCAGACAAACTATCTGTCAGAATCATCATCTCACTGTCCTACTACAACAAAGATTTTAGGGGGAAAAACCTGCTGTTGTATTTCTAGGAACTTTATGAGTGTAAATATGATCATATTTGACCTTTTTAAACTGATGTTCTCCCCTAATAGTAGGACAGTAAGGTGATGATTACCAGGGGTTGACATAGCCCAGAAATTTGCACTGGCCCACAGTGCCAGTAGGTTTTGAAAGTTACTGGCCCGACACCGCGCACAGCGCGACCCGCCGCTACAGGCGGCACCCAAGAGATGGACGCCGCAGGCAGACGCATCAAGCACCACAGGTGCAACTTTAGGGGGTCCGGGGACATGCCCCCCTGGAAAATTTTCAAAATATGGTGCGATTTGGTGCATTCTGGTGACCTCTATCACTTATTTATACACTTTTCAATGACTGAAAATAGAGCATATCAAACATAAATCTGCTCTAGTCTGTTTCAGATTTTGTGAAGAGAGCCCTGCAGTGTAGTAGGAAACACTAGTTCAGAAGGTTTCATGCTGCTTCTAATCACTGCTATTTTACATTTGTTCCTAATCAATAGTTAAGAAGTTTTATTTACTTTTCTGCTCTGACTGCCTTGAGGTTCTGCTTTTTGTTACTGTTGCAAAATTAAAGAAAATTAGTCTCATGAAATATTTCATATGTCCTTCAACATTATAAGTCAATAATGTCCTTCATCACATTTACTTTAGCCACACATAATTCCCATTAACCTATACAAAACAACAATAAACAAAAGCAAGATAAATTAGGAACAGTTGTTTCATAAGATTAACAACAATATATAAACAAACAAAAAAACAAATCCCTCGGGTTGGCTGTCAGTGGTGGGGGCGTGGCTAAGACGCCGCTGGTGCTGAGCTGCTGCTGGGCTGCCGTTAGTAAGCATTTCTATGTGTGTGTATGCCGAAAACTACTGATGACCAAGTGTGCACCCCAGGTCTAAACTGTAAAAATGAAGGGTGAATGGTAAGAAACTATGGTTTCACAGTGAAAAGATTTGATTATGACGTGGACGTGCGCACCAACCTGTGTGTGTGTGTGTGTGTGTGTGTGTGTGTGTGTGCATGTGTGTGTGGGTGTGTGTGTGTGCATGTGTGCTCACGGTGTTCACTCAGCCAGAGAGACGGAGCTGCTCCGTCGCAGCGATGAAGACGAGGTAAATCTACACGTTTTCGCAAAAATATACCTAATTGAAAAAGGTGAAAAATATATGAACCGTTAGATATTTTAGTGGCCCGAGTGGACAAGTGAAAAATAAAGTCTTGTGGTCCGTACTGCTAGAAAAACAGGACCGGGCCAGCGGACAAATGGCTATGTCGAGCCCTGATTATTAGATGTTTGGTGCCTGTAACTTCAGTATCTTTAGAGTTATTGGACATTTATGATCAAATATGATTGTGTTTGCATAAAAAGTCTACCAACACTTTTGTTATTGCTCCCATCTGTTATGGTATGAACTCAAAGATGTGAAACATTTTCCACAAACACAAAATAACCAGTTCTCTGAAATATTGTTCACAAATCTGTCTAAATCTGTGATAGTGAGCACTTCTCCTTTGCCAAGACAATCCATCCCACCTCACAGGTGTGCCATCTCAAGATGCTGATTAGACAGCATGGTTATTGCACAGGTGTGCCTTAGACTGGCCACAAGTCTAAGGCACACCTGTTAAAATAAAGGTTAAAATAAAGAATTCCATATTCTCTAAAAACAACCAAAACATTTTTTTCCACTGAAATAAGCTCATACTCACCATCATATTTAGGCTACAGCAATTTTAACGAAAGTCATCATTTATCTGTCAGAGATATGAATCTGAACAAAACATGTGATAGTTGTGAAGATAGACTAGGGCTGGGTGATATGGCCTAAAAATAAAATCTCCGATTTTATTTTATTTTTTATTCGATTTCCGATTTTTTCCAGATTCCCCCCCTACTTAAGGAAAACAATAAGTACAAATGGCAGACAAGTTAAAGCAAATTTTGCTTTGATTTAATCAAATGCGAGACAAATGTAACCCCAATTTCTGTGATGAATAATAAATAAATGAAGACACTCTTGGAATCGAAGTCCCAGCTGTGTTTTCAGTCCCACTTTGTAGTCTAGACTAAAATGAGACAAACATTCACCTTGAGGGTAGAACCATTTTCTAAAGGATTAACAATACAGCTCATATCTGGGCTCTAAGGTTTTAATTCAATTAATAAACCCTGTCTTCTCCACGGTACATATTGGTACCATGTCCTTGGCTATATGCAAATGTGTCCCACAAGATATAAGCTTCAACTGTGACGGTGTGGCATTTTTGATCACTGCTCTGATCAAGCAACAGGAGTTGCGGTCAACAAACAGTTCCACACAACAGATGATTTGATTCCTTTCTTGGGAACAAACTTCCCACTCTCACTGGTAGTTATGCTGCCGCTTGCTGTTTTGTGTGCTATGATGTTGTTGTTTGTCACTTGCCGTACCGCCGTGGGAAACTAACGCTACGGAAGCTCTGGGGAGCCAAAAATACGCCACTACACAAATATTTTTGAAATCGCCCGTAACAAAAAATTTGAATTAATTCATTCACACATGACTATCACCAGATTTTCTATATTTGATATAGTTGCACTTAGGGTTGTGCCGATGGACGATACCATCGTTCATCCTGATGGGTGACTGACCTCACGATGGAGAGACACCATCGTGATGCCACGCCTCCGCCACGCTGCGAGTCGACACCATAAGCCGCGGTTACATGAACAACATATTTTGATCAGATCATTGGTCGGATTAGAATCCAACCGTGTACATGGGCCCAGAAAAACCTTTTCAGATTATAAAAAACGTTCCCATGGGTCACACTTTCAGTCGGAATAAATCATTCGCACATGCGCAGTAGTGTTTTAAAAACCAGAAGAGAAGATTAGTTCCGCCGAGCGGCGACATAGATAGATACGTCAGCTCGGTAATATACTAGATGATCTTCTAAACGTGCTTTTATTAATGTTACGGTTATTACGAAGCGCCTGTTCGCTCATCATTTTAATTGTAATGCGTGTGGTCAGTGCTTTTTCTGTTGAACGGAGCCGGAAAGAAGTCCATATTAGCAGTATGCTAACAACACGGGCTAACAACATTAGCATGAACATAAATCCATGCGGGAAACGCTGCAATGAATCTGCATCCTGGCTGCACGTTAATATGTGGGAATAACATCAGCCTTTATTTAGTCAGGACACGACTGGAAACACAAATCCACGTGATTGTTTGAACGGTTTCTAAGGACTGAGCGACATTTCTGCTTTAAAAAGCTCACACCGCCCCAAAGCCGCTGTGTGTGCTGGCGGTCCGAGCTCTGCCCGGCCGGACCCACACTTTTACCGGGAGACCCGGTTCTAATGAGTTCGGTAGCTCGTTCACCTATACCAGGGGTCGGCAACCCAAAATGTTGAAAGAGCCAAATTGGACGAAAAAAACCCAAAAATGTCTGGAGCCGCAAAATATTAAAATTCAATTCAATTCAATTCAATTTTATTTGTATAGCCCAAAATCACAACAACAGTCGTCTCGATGGGCTTCGAACCAAAACATGAACTCAAAAGGATCATAAATACATAGAGTTCAATAGGAAAATACTAAAATGAACTAACAAACTGACTAAGCTATACTGGCATCCCTGCCCTTAGACCCCCCTTTGCCCTATTTAAGCCTTATAATGAAGGCAACACGTGTAATATGTATCTATATGTATCTATATTAGCCTGCTATCAAAATGACTAAGTTGCTTCAAATACATAATGAGCATTAATGATTAAATGTTTATTTGCCCTGCAGTGCATTCTGGGAGAACGACGCGTCACGTGACTGCTCTGTTGTGCAAGTTTAACTTCATTACAATATCAATGAATTATGTTTGATTGCTTTGATAAAATTAAAGAAATGTAATAAAGAAATCCGATTTTTGATGTCATTTTTATTTTGTGGATTTGAACAAAAAACACTAAAATAGAACGTGCTCCATAACCGTCAGCTGTGCTCCAATGACAGAACAGCTTCAAGCATCTGCGGCGCCTGCAGACTTTCATTCAGCTCCTTCAGGTGTCTCCTCACAGTCACATCCACCAAAAAGTGCAGCTTTTCCAGCCACTCAGCATCTTCCAGTTGTAGTTCAGGTCTTTGCTTGTCAGGAAAGTTTCCACGTGTTCTAAACAGACGACAAAGTGACGCTAAACGTCACTCCTGGACAGCCATCACACTTTTATTTGTTGTGTAGCAGGAGATCAGAATATTCGCTTTCAACTTCATCAAGCTGTAATGTTTCCATGACAGATGAGTTTCAGCGCATGACGTGAAGACTGAAAACTTGGTTATTTATTTAAAAGTTTTATTTCAATGAAACTTTGTTGCCACCCCATTGGTTGAACGGTACCAGCTGACAGGTGACAGCCAGGTGACAGGGCGACACACCTTTTATTTTTGCAAGGAGACGCGGGAGCGCGGGGGCGCGGGGGGGTGTGTGTGTGCACAGCTGACAGAGACGCAGAAGCGTGGAGGAGCAAGCGATCTCTCATACGGATGACCTTTCCCAACTCGGATTATTTTCCTATGGAATATATTTTTCCAAAGAGCTCGGATCGTCCGGTTCGAACTGTAGGGTTTTGTATATATTGTGTATTTGGGGAAATTGGGTTTTTGATGTTTTTTTGTTTTTGTTTTTTACATTTTTTTTTCTTTCTTCTTTTTTTAAATGTTTTTTTTTTTTTTTTTTTTTACTTGTCCTGTCCAACAGCTGGGCAAACAGATGAGAGCTGAGGGCCTCTTGTGTTGGACATATTTTACTTTAACAACAGGGGTTATGAATCTATGACAAACCAGAGGAATGTCTGAATAAACCCCTTTTGGAATCCAGGACAAACTTTATTAAATTCAATCATATTTAAAAATCTCTGGTGTTGGACCGGACGGAAAAGAAAAGGAGGAAAGAAGAGAGAGGGATGTTAGAGAGGAGGGGGGAGAGGAGGGTGATAATAGGAGGGGGGGTAGGAGGGTCATAATAGGGGGGGGGGGGTAGGAGGGTGATAATAGGAGGGGGGGTAGGAGGGTCATAATAGGGTGGGGATAGGAGGGTCATAATAGGAGGGGGGGGGGGTAGGAGGGTCATAATAGGGGGGGGATAGGAGGGTGATAATAGGTTTTTTGATGTTTGAGTGTTGGGCAAAGTGTTTAATGTACGTTTGTCACGCTCACATAATACACGGCTGCACAAACAAACTGTTATGAATTTGTTTCTTGGTCATATTAGAGAGCAGATTGTCCTGATATTTAATGCCCCAGCCGTAGAACGGCGTTGTGACCTTCCCCTCACTGAGTGGAGGGTGAATTGTTACAAAGCAATGCACGGAACTGATGGTGGTTCGATTCCCATCAGCCACCTGCCTAGCGGTCCGCCGCCCTGCTGGTAGAAACGTGTGTTGCGGGCTATGACGCAAATTTTCGTTGACAGAAATGTTGAAATTAATCTTTAATTAATTAATTAATTAATCTTTTTGTTCATATTTCTGGAACGGCTGCTGTTATGTCTTTTTTATTTTTTTTACTTATTTATTCATTTAATTTTGTTGTTGTTGTTTGTTTGTTTGTTTGTTGTTTACTCTGTTCAATTTCATGTACATTTGTGTTATACCTTATTAAAAAATAAAATAAAATTTAAGTTAAAAAAAAAAAAAGAAATGTTGAAATTTAATATTTTTTCTGCACATCCTTACAGCGTTGGAAAACATTGAGAATGTTTGTGTCTTTTTTTCCTCCTACATAAACCATATAAACAAAAAAAAAATATTTCTCTCCCCCATCTTTTCACATTTTTGAAAATGCTCCAGGGAGCCACTAGGGCAGCGCTAAAGAGCCGCAGGTTACCGATCCCCCGACCTAGAGCTAGCCCACACAAAGCTGTAAGTCTGCGCTCCACCGGTGCACTTGAGTAATTAAGTGCAGGAGCGACTACTTCTTTTCTATTTTCTTTTTTTGTTAGTCACTTCCCTCAGTTTATACTGGATCATCGCGGATGAGTCATTAGTTGGGAAATAAATTAATAAAGTAAAATAACAAAGAATAATTACATAATTATAATAACGAAATAACCCCCCCCCCCGACGATACCATCGTCCATCCCGATGGTTGACTTCAAACATCGTCAACTGCCAATTTAAGGGACATCTCCCAACCCTAGTTGCACTATTTTTACTTGATTGTTCAATTTGAAAATGTTTGTGCAAAACCAACAGCAGGTTTTGAACACGTATTTAATCACAGCATGCTTGATAAATTTTACACATAACAGACCAACATCATACTCATGTTTATAAGTTCATTTGTAACTACACAAAATGAAAATATGCTGAAGTTTACTACGTTTTTCTTTTGTCTAAATCAAAAATGTAACTAACAAAAATGTTGATTTTTGGGGGATTAAATAGTACCTTATACTTTCCAATAGTAGCCCCGGCGTTTATTCCAAACATTAGGCAGCAGGCCCGGCATTACTTAGAGAGCAGCGTTTATTCTACCACAGACAGAATGGTAATGGCTAACGGTTCGTCTGGAGGGAAATTTGGTCAAAAAATCCAGAGAAAAACTTCATTTCAGGATTTATTGAAATGATAAGAACATTGTATTGTGTTTTGATTAGCGTCATCAACCTCCGTATCAAAAATCCTCTTGGCTTTCATGCTAGTCATTGCTCAATAATCCACTTCCGAACCAGTTCTTCTAATTTGTCGCTTGCTTTCTCCGCCGCTTCACCAGGAAATCGGTTGGCTCTTTTTTCTGCAGCCGTCTTGTCAATATCACCCATCTGCTTGAGCCATTCACGGAAAAGAAGTAGAACCTAGATGATTCCTCACCAGAATGGTTTTTGCCGTAAGAAGTTTAAATCTTGGCCATCGCCACACCGACTAAAAACACCACAGAGACCCCCTCCGTCTGTGCACCTGTGCAAGGGGCGGGGGCTCTTAAAGGAGCCCAGCCACCATTAGCATCCGGCGTCTAAAGTAAAAATCACCTGTTCGACCTAATGTTCATCGAGATAGGTGTCTATTAGAGATCGGCTACTACTAGAAGATCCACGGTACTTAAATGTGTCTGTTGGCCAACTTACCTCAGTCCTGTTTCTTTTATTTTGTTTTTACTTTTGTTTACACTTAACTCCAAATTTTTCAAAATAGATTTTTTTCCTTCAATCTAGTTATTATTAGACACCAGCTGTTTCAGTTAGAAAGATGACTTGGACCAAACACTGGGATAGCCATCCAATAGGACCAAAAAATAAAAGTCTCTGATTTTGTTTCACACCAAATTTGATTCTCGATTTTAATCGATTTTTTCTCCCCTTTGTTTGACGTTCTTTAACAAAAATTACAAATTTTCAAATATGTATAATTGTATAATTGTTTATAATGTGTTCATATGTAGAAAGAAGAAAAAAAAATTATGTTTGTGTTTATAACAATGTTTTTTTTTTCTGTTTTTTTTTACATTTTATTTATCTATTTCTTTTTTGCTTTTCTAGAGTGTGAACGTTCTTTTTATATTCTCTGTATATATATATATATATATATATATATATATATATATATATATATATTCGAAATAAACTTGTTTCCATACCAAAATTACAAATGGTGGAAAACATTGAACAGAAACTATTTTATTTTGACATCTCCTTTGGAAATTGAGTCCAACACAAAGTTTAACTAAATACAAGCTGTACAAATGTTGGCAGAACAAAGCAGCAGATGTTTCGGGAGCTACCGCTAGCTTGAGCATCTCTACAGAGAAGTGCTTCTTGCACTTGACAGAGTGCCCGTTTCAGGTGTTAAAAAAAATGTCCTACCTCCACTTTTGCCAGCGACAACCTTCAAACTGATTTTACTGCGTGTGGTTTGATGCTCCATGTTTAAAGTTACAACCTGCACTGGTCAACATTTCTTTTTTCCCTCACCAGCCAAGTTGGCCAGTAGATGAACAGATCTACCGGCCAGGCACATTATTGACCAGACAAATTATTACAGTATATTCAAAAGAAATGTAGCTGTTATTTAAAAAAACATGATATTATTTTTGATGCAAAAAAAGAGAGAATATGACAAACAAAAATGTCAGGTAAAAACAACTGTTTGAATTCATTGCTCTCTGATTTTGGCATCTTCACGCAGTCTATGACGTGTTTTTTTTTTAAATCACAAAATGACTTGTTTCTTTTCTAAAGCACAGCCCCCTGTACCCCCTTTAAAGAGAGGGGTGTCAGTCAGTCACTCAAAATCTGAACCATCTGAAGAGAGTGAAAATTATTTTCTTAATAGTAATTTATAAATGTATAAACACATCTTTGATGTCATCTAAATGTAAACTCGTATTCAAATCTGCTGACCAAAGGACAGATTTACTGTGGAGTCTTAATTGACAGAAAATGCACTTTTTTTCTGAATTCTGCCTCCAGGTGTCTCATTTGATATGAAATCATAACAGAAAACAGCCTGAAAACATGTTATGGATTCTTGTCATGATGTTGAAGATACAACGCTCTCATTAAGGGGGGCTTTTTCAGCTGAACCCCAGCTCTGTGGTGGTAGATCCTGCTGACAGAGTTTCATTCACAGTAAATTCATACCTGTTGTTGGATTTAGAAAATGTCACATGAATTCAGTTTGTTGTATTTATCTGCTCAGTGAAAATATCGTCTGACTTTGAACCACTTTGTGATGGCAAACTGGCGTCACGTGGAACAGCTGGTTAGCATAGCATGATAGCGTTGTAGCATCAGTGTGTAACAACACCGCCGTCTCCAGATCAACACTTTTCATTAAACGTTCTAGTGCTGCGGTAAGTCCAACAGGTTTACCGTACTCTAGATCTGTCTGAATCTCGTTAAAAACTGCCACATTTATTTCCCCCCAAAACTAAATCCTCAAAAACAATAAATTCAAAGTTAATTGATCATCATTAATCCATCATCAGTAAAACACGGTGGAGGCCGTGTGATGGTCTGGGCGTGCACGGCTGCTAGTGGCACTGGGACACTAGTGTTCATTGATGACGGGACACAGGACAGAAGCAGCCCAATGAATTCTGATGTGTTCAGAGACAGACTGTCTGCGCAGATGCAGGTGAATGCAGCCAGACTGATTCATCATACAGATGGACAACGACCCAAAACATCCAGCCAAAGCAACTCAGGAGTTTATTAAAGCACAGAAGTGGAATATTCTTGAATGGCCAATGATTAAGAATGATCTTAACTAGGGCTGCACGATATGAGCAAAACTAGCGATATGCGATATGAGTGATCAATGTTGTGATAACGATATAATTTGCGGTATATACACAAATAGTAAAACAACCAAAAACATAATTACCGTTTCACTACAACAGTTTAAAAATTATACTCCAAATGACCCTCGTTGACCTAGGAGGCAAACATCTAACATAATACCTCTATCTGATTGGTCAACAACGTGAAGGGGTCCATCCAATTGGTCAAATGCATAAATGGATTTATTTGATTCGTTAAATACTTCAAGCTGCCATAAGATTGTTTTAGCACATTTAAAGTGTGGATGCCATGCTTTGAACAACTTTGTCAAATAAAAAAGCCCTTTAAACGCTGATTCTATTGATACCAATAGTTCGCGTCGAAAAATATCCGAAGCATATGAAGAATAGACATCTTTCGAAGGAATCAGAGATTTGAATTTGCCGCTAAGAGCGCAGGCTGGAAGTGACCCCGATATGACCTGTGACGTCACGAAAGGCATTGACTTCCGTAGTTCCGCTTCGGACAGCATGTAAACAAAGCAGGTAGTCTTCGTTTCTCTCGTTAATCATCGTTAATTCTCTGTTAATCATCAACATGCCAAGTCGTTGTGTGGCAGCTGGATGTAGCAATACATCTAGTGAAAGTGTATCTGTGTATAAATTCCCAAAACAAGAAACGCTGCTGAAACAATGGACAAAACAAGTTCAGCGCACGTCCGAAAAACAGAAACGCCCAGTACCAACACTGGCAGGAGCCAGTACAAAAAGAGAAAATCTGTGACCGAAAAGCTGGCACAAAAGAGAGTGAGTTTAACGTTTATTACATAATGTATTTATTACAAAAGAGAGTGAGTTTAACGTTTATTACATAATGTATTTATTACAAAAGAGAGTGAGTTTAACGTTTATTACATAATGTATTTATTACTAAAGAGAGTGAGTTTAACGTTCAGTGATGAAAGTCTTCCGGGAATTCCCGGAAATCCGGGTTTTTGAGCAAACCGAACGTACTTTCCTGGAAATAAAGACCTGATCTCTATGGACAAATCGCTTTCCGGATGAAAAAATTGTCTGAAATCGGCGAATTTTAGCTTTATTTTCTATATTTCTCTGCGGATCACTTCCTCTATGGTCGCGGCTATCTCTCGTCTACCCGGCCTAATTGACCAATGATGGGACGTTTTAGTTGCTTTCGGATGCGTCGACGGCTCTGATTGGCTCTGTCTGTACCACGTGGTCAGCGTGACGGATCCCCTAGAGACCAAAACTGGGGACACACGCTAAACTTTCACAAACAAATCTGAAGAGTTTGCGATCAATAATGCGGGCATCGTCATTATTGAGCGTGGTCACGACCTCAGTTGTGAGAAGACGATAAAAAAAAAACAAATTTAAGTGGTCTTGGCTGGAAGACGGTAGCATCACTCTGTGCTTCGCTATCGGTGCTAGCCATGTTGTCTGCCTTTCGTTACGTCACAAACAGGGCGGCGCGAATTCGGCGGAATGCGTGAAGCCGGCGGCCGTCCTCGTTGTTTATATCGCGTTTTTCGTTATTTATTCTTTTTCGAAAAATATTAAAAACAATCGCAACATGAAATAGAGACTATTTACTATATTTTGGCTTATTAAAATAGGCCATGTCACCCACACTTTAAGGTAACCATTTATTGCGATTTTTGCTGACTTTTGCGATATGGACATTGCACTGCTTGATATTGCGATAACGATAAATTTGCGGTATATTGTGCAGGCCTAGTCTTAACCCCATTGAGCAGCATTTCACTTGTTGAAGACTAAACGTCAGACAGAAAGGCCCACAAACCAACAGCAACTGAAAGCTGCTGCAGTAAAGGCCTGGCAGAGCGTTCAGAAGGAGAAAACCAGCATCTGGTGACGTCCATGAGTTCAAGACTTCAGGCTGTCATTGCCAACAAAGGCTTTCAACCAAACATTAGTAATGACTAGGGGTGTAACGGTACACGTAGTTGGACGGAACCGTTTCGTTACGGCACTTTCGGTTCGGTTCACGTTCGTACCGTTTCGCTTTTCGGTTTGTTTAATTTTTCCCCGCAAATGTATTAACTTTGCGTTGAGGCTGAACTGATGTTACTCGCGGTATTCCGCCGAGACTCTCACCGGTTTCTGCACTCGCGTGCCTGTAGGAAAGGGGGGGGCAGAGCGTGTCGCGCGTAGCGCAACAGTGTCTGTGACCGTGCATTTAGTTTGTGTAGCTCAGTTATGGAGAACGGCAATAAGTCCAAGCAGGGAGGTGAACCCCGAAGGAAGCTCCGCCTTCCACGGTCAGAAACGTCATTGCAGTTCAGCTTCAACAGCCATCAGGTGATGGAGGTGACAGTGCGCATGTCCACAGGATCAGCGTGGCTAATGCTGAGTTTACACTCTCCTGTGGGGAATGCTCTGTTGTGTTGACATCGTTACTCAGAGATAGTGTACGCCACAGAATAGATCTGTTAATGCTCTGAAAACGCCATGACCTCACTGTTTCAGTCTACAAGAAAATAAATGTGCAAGTTAATTTTTCATGCCAGTGTTAATTAGTCAAAGTTTTTAGTTCCTGGCAGCTAATAGTTTTTCTTATTTTATTAAGCAGATCCCCTAGAGAGGTCAATTTGTTTATTGTTATATAAAACCAATAAATGCATTTTGCAAGAAATTATTTTCTGCCTTTTTGTACAGAAAAAATACCAAAATATATGAATTAAAGTTTTATTAATCTCCCAAGGGAGAAATTCAGGTGTCCGACAGCAAAACACACACAATAAATAACAATAAGATAATACTTTATAAAACAGCAGTTCATATCAGGCAGATTTGTTAAACGGCCGTACCGAACCGAAACGTATCGAACCGAGCCCTAAGAAACTCTGAATGGAACCGAAATGAGATTTTAGCGTATCGTTACACCCCTAATAATGACCATTTGGTTTGAGTTATTTCATTTGTCCAATGACTTAAGAGCCCATGAAATGAAGGGATTGTGTTTAAAAAAATACTTTAGTTTTACACATTTTAAAGCAATCTTTTTGTTCAACCCATGGAATAAAAGCTGAAAGTCTGCATTTCAGTGGCATCTGAGTCGTTTTATTTAAAATTCACTGTGGTAATGTACAGAAACTAAATTAGAAAGAATGTGTCTCTGTCCAAATATTTATGGTCCTGAGTGTGTACACACACACAAACACACACACACACACACGCACACACACACACTCATCTTGCATTAAAGCAAAGAGGATTTTTGACATGGAGATTGATGACCCTTCAGAGTAAAATGTTCACAGCCGGTGTTATTTAGAACATTGTTCAATGTTTTTATGATCAACATTTCAATAAATCCTGAGATGCTTATCAGGCGTTTTTCTCTGCGTTTGTTGGCCAGATTTCACAGCAAAATGAACCTGTTAGCATCACCGTTCTGTCTGATGGAGTCCACGTCCGACTCTCTAGGAAACCCCAGCAAAATGTGTTAAATAATTCCTTAAAAATGTGCGACAACTATTAACACACACACACACACACACACACACACACACACAAATATATGTTTAATTATTATTAGCAAGTGTGTGCAAATAATTTGTGATTATCTTACTGATATTTCCTGAATATAATGCAGATATTTCAAATGTCAGGGTTCAGAGCACAGAGGGATTATTTCCCATCAGTAAGTGAACGCATCTGTCTGCTTTGACTTGAACTTGAGTTGGACCGTGGAGATGCTCTGCAGAAGTTGGTTGGCCTTCCAGCAAGTTCTGTTAGAACCGTCAAAAGCCACAGCGGGAAAGTTCTGCTTGTTGCTGGGGAACTTCAGTGATTAGACTCCAGCTTAGAACCAGCCGAACACTCTCGCTGTCTGTGTCAAATGGATCCGGGCGACAGACAGAGCCTGGAAGAACCGAGCCCGAGGCAAACGGAACGATCCGCACACGATGTTCCGGGAACTCGGGTTTCTTTCGGAGTTGGAACTGAGTTAAAGGCCTGCATCGATGGAGAGACCCAATCATTTGTGAGCCACGGCTCGAAGCCCGGGAGAACCCGCCGCTTCCCGAAAAACAAAGACGAGCGGCGCAGCACCAACTTTTCCGGCAACTTTGTCTTTCAAAGTCAACTTCTCGGAGCGGAGGAGCGGCGCGAACCGCGACCCACGGCGGCCCACGGCCACTCGGCAGTACTCACCGACGGCTCTTTGCTTTAGCCAGATACCCAGGCTCCATTTCGTTTCATGATCGACATTTTGCGACAAGTTTTGTGCCAAGCGTGCAGCTGGGCCTGGACTGTTGGAAGCCAGGCATTCTGGGAAGCTGACGTCACAGTCTGGATTTAGAGGAAGTCCAGCGGAGCCCGCGCGCCACTCAGCTCTCAGGTCCTTCAAGACTCTGCAGATTCTGCTTACCTGTAAACATGTGCAGGTCTAATAGCACACGGAGAAAAGTTCAGCATTTGTGGCTACAAATATTGTGGGGCCACAAAAAAGATTATTTGTGAACTTAAACCTATTAATTTGCAGTTTCACATTTTACTATTTCATTTTCATTTATTTATTTGTTCCTTTCATGAAAATTATTGATGTCCAAATGTTTACATGTTTGACTTACATATTGAACATTTTCATGATTAGAAGGGACAAGAATTGAAGAATACTATTCTTATAATTGTCTGCTCCCTTTTAAACATTACATTTACATTTCTCACACCATCACCTGTGCTCAGATTTCACCACATACAGTTTAAATAATCAGTAAATACATTCTATTCATTTAGTACAGTCAAGTTTGTACAATCTAATTTGTTTAACTTTATACATCCGTTTAAATTGAATAATATTGTGACAGCTTTTTAACTGATTCTCCTGAATTCCACATTTCTACCCCTGCTATAGACAAACACTTTAGCTTTAATGTTGTTCCAGCAAACTGTTGTTGGAAATTACATTTTCTCCTATGATTTTCATCTCCTGTGGTAAAAATAAAAAGCTTTTGTAAGTCTTCAGGTAAATCTCTGTTTCTGGCTCTAAACATGACTAATAAGGTCTGTGATTCAATTACATGTTTAAGTTTTTATAAGCCTGACTTAATGAAAAGTTCATTTGTGTGATCTCTAAAATTAGCTTTATGAATAATTGGAATAGCTCTCTTCTGTAATAGAATTAAGGGCGTTATATTAGTTTCATAGTATTTCCCCACACTTCAATACAATATGTAAAATAAGGTAAAACCAAACAGCAATATAACATGTGCATAATATGACATGGGAAAACATATTTAGATTTGTTCAGAACAAAAAGGCTCTTGGCTACTTTATTTTTTACATAAAATATATGAGATTTCCATGTTAATTTGTCGTCCAACATAACCCCTAAAAATTAAAATTCAGACCCCTGTTCTATGTTTATGTTGTCAATGGACAAAGTCACTTCTGTTCTGTTTTTATTACCAAACACCATAAACTTTGTTTTTGTTAGATTCAAAGACAGTTTATCGTAATGAAACCACATTTTAAGTTTTATCATGTCCATTTCAATACTTTTAGCTTTGGTTTTCAGATTATTCCCCAGAAGAGAAAAAGTTAGTATCATCGGCAAATAAAACAAACTGTAACAACTCAGAAATATCACAAATATAATTTATATATAAAATTAAAGTTTAGGTCCTATAATTGAGCCTTGTGGAAGTCCACAAATAATATTCATGAGATTACCTCCAAACTGCACATATTGTTGTCTGTTTTGTAAAAAACTGGTGAGCCAGTTCAGGGCGATTCCTCTAACCCCATATGCATAGAATTTAGAAATCAGGATAGAATGATCTATGGTGTCAAAAGCCTTCTTTAAATCCATGAAAACTCCTATTGTAAATTTCTTTTTGTCAATTGCTGTTGACATTTCTTCAACTATTTTCATTATAGCCAAATCTGTAGACCTAGTAGAACCAAACCCAAACGGATTCTCACTTAACAATTTATTTTTTTCAATAAAGCTGTCTAGTTTGTTAACAAACAACTTTTCTAAAACTTTTGAAAATTGGGAAAGTAATGATACTGGTCTGTAATTATTCATAGTATGTCTGTCTCCATTTTTGAAAAAGGAATAACTTTTTCATCCTGTCAGGAAAAATTCCCAAGTTAAGTGAAAGATTAAAGATATGATGTAGTGGTTTTACAACACAATCTATGGTCATTTGTATTAATTTCATGTCAATCCCGTCACTGTCCTTTGAGGTCTTGTTTTTTAGTTTGTATACTATAGTCAAAATGTCATTTTCAGTCACATCAGATAAATACATAGATTGGGAAATCCAATTTTTATTTTTACTAACATCTTTTGCTTGTATATTGCATGTGGTATTTTCTGCTAAGTTGGGACCTATATTTACAAAAAATGAATTGAATTCATTTGCCATGTCTTTTGCTTTTTAATGACCACATTGTCTTTAAGGAAGAAGTGAGGTCGTTCTATTGATCCTGACTTATTTCCTATGACCTTATTCAGAATATTCCATGTAGCCTTTATGTTATGTTTATTCTCATACAGAATCCTATGATAATATTTCTTTTCAGCTTGTCTCAATACATTTGTTAACTTGTTTTTGTAAACCTTATAACGTTTTTCAGCTGCTGCTGTTCTTAAGTTTAAAAAGTCCTTATAGAGTTTGGTTTTCTTTTTACAAGCATTCTGTAGGCCCTTTGTTATCCAGGGTTTTCTTTTATTTTTAGATTTAGGTCTACTTAGAACTTCTGGACAATGTCTATTGTAAAGACCTAAATAACATTTCAGAAAAGCCTAATATGCACCGTTTACATCATCCGTATAAATTTCATTCCAGTCTTGATTTATGAGATCGTTTCTTAAATCGTTTACAGTTTCATCATTCCTTAGTCTTTTGTGTATTTGGTGGATTTCTGCTGACTTTTTTGGCAACCTGAAGTCAAATATAGCAAATATAGGTAAGTGATCACTTATGTCATTAATTACTAACCCACAATTTCTTTGACTTTCCAAAATATTGGTAAAAATGTTGTCTATTAAAGTTGCACTAGTTGTTGTTATTCTGCTAGGCTTTGTAATCAAAGGATACAGTCCTTTACTATATAATGAATCAAAAACATCAGATGTTTGTAAATGTGAATCAAGCTTTATGAGATCTATATTGAAGTCTCCACAAATTATTAATTGTTTATGTTGGTTTAGATTACTTAACATATCTTCTAAATTGTCCTTAAAAGTCTCAGTTTTTGATCCTGATTTCCTATATACACATCCAACAGTCATATTTTTGTTTTTTTGTAACTCTATTTCCACAGCAACACTTTCCATTAAATCATCTATTGCAGAAGTCATACATTTTAGCGGTTTCCATTTTAAACCGTTGTCAATATAAAGGGCATTTCCCCTTCCAATCCTATTTGTTCTGCTATTGAAATACAAATCATAACCTTCAACTTTGAAATTATTTTCCTTCCCTTTATTTATCCATGTCTCTGATAGAGCAATTACTTTAAAGTTTCCTTTAAATGTGTCCAAAAAAGATTTGAGTTTATTAAAATTTCTTGGTAGACTTCTACAATTGAAATGAATAACAGAAAATGTTCCCTCAGTTTTAACTTCACTGAGTTGTTCCTCACAGTAATATCTGCAGGTATCCTTGAACTTATTAAACACGTGTCTCTGGATCCACATCATTATCAAAATCATAAAGTCCGTGTTCAGTATAATCAAACTTAGAAGTGTTTTCACTGAGTCAGTCATTTGTGCTGAAAATAAAGTCCTGCTCTCTACAGAATAGTCCACAGTCTGATTCTGTCAGTAGAGTCTAAACAAAATAGAACTTTAGAGTTTTTCATTTGTACTGATCCAGGTCTTTCACTTGTCTCACTTCTACCACTTTAGCTTGGTCTGGTGATCCATTTAGTTTTATGAACACTTTTCCATTCCTGGTCCAGGCGGCTTGTATTTTATGTTGCTTTTTCAGGATACGACATGTCCAAGCAATTTCTGAATTTTTCTTGCTCAAGTGCTCATTTAAATAAACTCCAGTGCCTTTCAGTTTTCTTTGCCTCCTTTAGGATTTCCACTTTGTGCTTTCTGCTCACAAATCTTATAATGATCGCAGGCTTCTTTTTTTAATCCTTACTTGGCAGAGTGTGGCATGCTGAGATGTGTCGACTATCCAGATGAATGTCTTTACTTCTCATATAGTGGATCACTTGTTGCTCCAGGGTGTGCTGCTCCTCAGATGGTGCATCTTCACCTTCTTGATCACTTCTAACTATGATGTCTGGTCTCTAGCCCTGTGAGCAGAAGGTCATCTGCTCTGGAATTCTGCTCCAAGTCATCCACCTTTTGCTCCAGGAGTTCAATCCTTAGATCCTTTTGTTTGATGATAGCCTTTAGCTCCTGGATCTCTTTTTCCATGAGACCTGTCAGTGTTTTCTGATCGTTTACCACTTCACTGATGTCCCTTGACATAAAGTTCAGAGATTCCTTCATATCTGCAATTTCAGCAGCTTGCTTAGTATTACTGGACATCTTGCTCTGGACACAACTACTAATTGTCAAAATTATCCAGTAGAATAAAGTGGATACATGAAGCACAAACACCAATATCTTGACTTTTGATGGATGTCATCATATTTGAGCGATTTTTGATGGATTGTATCAGGCCTTTAGGCTGAGAAAAGCATTGGCAGCCATCTTGAGCCTATAATAGGCTTAAGAGGAGCATGATTCACCCCTTTAACAATTTATTCATATCATTATTTGTGGCTGCCGATAGGATTCGTAGTCGATTTTGGTTTATTTCGAATGATCCGGTTGGATCCAATTCACTGACTTGGAATTAATTCAGGACATTTTTTATCCAGCAGTGAGACTCAGACAGAAATTCCTGCCACTGAACAGTGAAGTTTTCCAGATTCTTGGATTTCTTCCAGATCATCAAGTGGAAATGAAATATGTGTCCAAACAAACAAGTCAACTAGAATGAATGTCAAATTCATTCACATGTTAGTTTCCTAAAGTTCACCGCTGTTGTTTTTCCACATCCAAAGAATCCAAAGGTGTTGGGAGAGGGGAGTGGATAAATGAATCCAAGTGCAGACACAAACTGATAGAAGTTAAGTTATCTAATTTGACTTGGCAGGCAGGCAGGCAGGTGGACTGGAAGGCAGGCTGGAAAACGGTCTGGACGACGCCGGCGAAGATCCCGGATCAGGGAGGCATCCAGGATAAAGGACAGAGGAACCCAGGCACGCTCTTCCGGGCCATACTCCACCCAGTCAACGAGGTACTGGAACCCCCGACCACGTCGACGAACATCCAGAAGATGCGGACAGAGTAGGCGGGCCAGCCACCAACCAACCGGGCGGGAGGAGAGGGCTTGGAAGGAGGGACCAAGGCACTGGAACAGACCGGCTTGAGGTGTGAGACATAGAAAACGGGATGAACCTTCATAGAGGCAGGGAGCCGGAGCTTGACCGCAGACGGGTTGATGACAGCCAAAACCTCAAAGGGGCCCAAGTAACGGGGAGACAGCTTCCTTGAGTCAGTACGGAGTTGGATATTCTTGGAAGACAGCCACACCTTCTGACCAGGGTTATAGCAGGGAGCAGCCTGCGCCTGAGCCAATCTCCACACTCGATGGCACCTACGGATGTGCAGCTGGACAGATGGCACAGAAACCTCCTCCTCCTGGGCTGGAAACAGGGGTGGCTGAAACCCCAGAGAGCATTCAAATGGTGACAGACCTGTAGCAGAGCAGGCGAGGGAATTATGGGCATACTCAACCCAGTCCAAGTAATCACTCCATGAGGAGGGGTTTGCCTCAGTCACACACCGCAGGGCTGTCTCCAGATCCTGGTTGGCGCGTTCGGCCTGTCCGTTGGTCTGAGGACAAACTGACGGTAGCACCGATGGACAGACAAAAAGCCTTCCAGACTTGGGAAGTGAATTGAGGGCCTCTATCCAACACAATGTCAGCAGGAAGCCCGTGAAGGCGGAAAACGTGATGGACAAGGAGGTTGGTAGTGTCAGTAGCAGAGGGTAGTTTGGGAAGGGCCACATAATGGACAGCTTTGGAGAAACGATCCACAATGGTAAGTATGGTGGTGTTACCTCGAGACAAGGGCAAACCGGTGACAAAATCAAAATCTTTAGAAATCTAGTGGGTAACACATCAAGGCAGCATGTAGACAAGCCCAGACGGGTGATGTTCTCTTGGACAGTTTGGTCAGTGACAGGTACAAAGTGAGTCAGCTTAGAGTGAGTAGGTGGCCGTGGGATAGTTATATGTGTTGTGGAGTTGATGGCTTTTTTAATGCCCTGAACCTTGTCATTAAAAAATACAGCAAACTCATTACATTTAGGTGTGCAAGCCAGTTCTACTGGTAGCTGGGTTGGAGGGTTAGTTAATCTGTTTACTGTTGTGAACAGGATACGAGAGTTGCTGCTGCAGCTCCCAATGATTTCAGAGAAGTACCTTTCCCTTGTTCTGCATAAGATCTGGTTGTAAGCGTACAACTCCACCTTATACATTCCATAATGAACCTGGAGTTTTGACTTGCGCCACTTTTCGCTCTGCCGTACGTCCTTCTCCAAAGTCGGCCACCAGAATCTGCGTCTCAGCAGCGAGCAGGTGCGGGCCCTACCAGGATGATAGGTACGGCGAGAGGTGTGACCCCACTGGATGACCTGTGAGTGAACAGAGTCTGGCACAAAAAGGCGATCAGCAGGACCTGTACCTGGATCTGGTTGTTGTTGCTGGGCCTCTAAAACTTTGCCCTCGATCTCCCAAGAGATAGCAGCAAGGGTACATGATGAAGGAAGGATGGGTTGCGGCAGCGTTGGTGCATCTAAAGTAAACTGGCGAGAAAAGTCATCAGGTTTCTGGTTCTTGGAACCTGGCCTGTAGGACAAAAGAAAATTAAAATGAGTGAAAAACAAAGACCACCGCGCCTGAAGGGGATTGATTTGTTTTGCTGACTGTAGGTAGGAGAGGTTTTTATGGTCAGTCCAAATGATAAAAGGATTCTTGGTTCCTTCCAACCAGTGTCTCCAATGTTCCAAAGCTAGCTTAACAGCCAACAACTCCCGATCTCCCACATTCTCTCAGCTGGGGTCAGGCGTCGGGAGAAAAACGCGCAGGAGTGCAATTTTTGTGTGTCCATGGATCGTTGTGACAGAACGGCTCCTACCCCAGTGTCAGATGCGTCTACCTCCACAATAAATTGCAGGGTTGGATCAGGATGGCGAAGAACAGGAGCTGATGTGAACCTCTCTTTCAGCGTGGAGAAGTCCTTGGCTGCCTCCTCTGACCAGTGGAAAGAGACAGATGGAGAAGTTAATCTTGTCAGGGGAGCAGCAAGGATATGGAGGTGGTGTGGAACTGGCACTTCTCAGCTTTCACGAATAACCGGTTTTCCAATAGTCTCTGTAGCACTTGTTGCACATGTTGGATGTGCTCTGTGACTGAGGGGGAGAAAATAAGGATGTCATAGATAGACAAACACAAACCGGTTCAAGAAATCTCTTAGGATGTCATTGACAAGTGCTTGGAAAACTGCAGGGGCATTACAAAGACCAAAAGGCATAACCAGGTATTCGAATTGGCCTAGTGGAGTGTTGAAGGCCGTCTTCCATTCATCTCCCTCTTTCATCCTTACCAGATGGTAGGCATTTCGAAGGTCTAGTTTGGAGAAGATTGTGGCATCCTGGAGAGAGTTAAAAGCTGAATCAATGAGTGGCAGGGGATATTTATTCTTCACAGTGATGTTGTTCAACCCCCGGAAATCGATGCAGGGACGGAGAGTACCCTCTTTCTTCATGACAAAGAAAAACCCAGCTGCTACTGCAAAAGAAGACGGTCTGATGATTCCTGCAGCTAGAGAAGTTGTAATGTAGTTTTCCATGGTTTCCATTTGTGGCCTAGACAGGTTATACAGACGACTGGTTGGTAGAGGGGCCCCTTGGAGCAGGTCGATAGCACAATCATAAGGACGGTGTGGTGGAAGGACAAGGGCACGATCCTTGCAGAAAACTTCCTTAAGGTCATGATAGACTTCTGGAATGGTGGACAAGTCAGGTGGGGATGTAGTGAAAGGACCTGAAGGCACAGCAGAGAGAAGACAGGATGTGTGACATGTGTCACTCCAGTTCAGGATGGTCCCCGTCCTCCAATCCACATGAGGATTGTGTGAGAACAACCAAGCATGTCCAAGGACCACTGGGTTTTCTGGAGAGGCAACTATGAGAAATTGTGGTGATTACCAGAGGTGATGAGCTTAATTGGGGCTGAGCGTTGAGTGATCCGGTAAAGCTCCCGGCCATCTAAAGCTCGTGCCAAAGTGGGTGAAGGGAGGTTCTCTAGAGGAAGACTGATCTGGGACGCCAAGGCCTGGTCAAGGAAGTTAGCCTCTGCTCCTGAGTCCACCAATGCCAGAACTGGATGGGACAACTGATTGATGCACAGCGTAGCTGAGAGCAGGGTCTTTGTGTGGAGGATGTTAGTTGAGGTGGTCGTGGTCTTCAATACCCCCACAGCTACTGACGACCGCTGTCTTTTGGCTGGATCGGACAGGAAATGACAACATGTCCAGGAGTTCCACAGTACAGACAGGCCCCACTAGATATTCGTTGCTGGCGTTCCTCAGTGGAGAGGCAGGTTCGACCCAGTTGCATAGGTTCCTCAGGTGGAGGGCTTGCAGCATGGAGTGGGTGAGAAGGTGGACATGACGAGATTAATAAATGTGGACTAGGTCCCACCGCCTGTTGTCCAGCCTGATTGTCAGGGAGATGAGGTCACCCAAGGTTGAGGGTGGATCTCTTGAGGCCAACTCATCTTTCAGCTGCCCGTTGAGACCATTTGTGAACAAAGCCTACAGTGCCTCATCATTAAAGCCCACATCTGCAGCCACAGTCTGGAAATCCACAGAATACTCTGCAGTGCTCCGGGCTCCTTGTCTCATGGAGATCAACTGCCTTGTGGAATCCCCTCCTCTCACTGGGTGGTCAAAAACACATTTTAAGTTCTCTACAAAGTAAGAATAGGAGAGCTGCCCAAAGCCATGCCGGTCGAAAGAGGCCTCTGCCCACTGCAATGCCTTGCCATCCAGGAGACCAACAACATATGGCACATTTGCTTGGTCACTGACATAAGAGAGAGGCTTCTGTTCAAAAATTAAAGAACCCTGCAACAGAAAACCCCTGCACTTACCCAGGTCTCCGGAATATGATTTGGGATCCAGGATGTGGGTCTCTCTCACAGCTGCGGGCGGGTTTGCCGGAAAAACAGATTGAAGCGGAGCTGGTGTAGGTTGTGCTGCAGGGGCGGTGTGAGTGGACAAAGACTGAGTGAGTCGATCCAACTGAGCCAGAACTGCATTGAACTTGTGATCCAGGTTAAGGATCATCTGTTCGTGGCGTAGAAAGTCCACATCAGAGTGAGGAAGGGGATGCTGAGCAGGGTCCTGGGAAGCAGACATGTCCGCTGGATCCATATTAAATGGCCAGATTATTCTGTTGGGAGAGGGGAATGGATAACTGAATCCAAGTGCAGACACAAACTGATAGAAGTTAAGTTATTTAATTTGACTTGGCAGGCAAACTGGAAGGCAGGCAGGCAGACTGGAAAGAGATGCAAAAGTTATTTTAGTTGCTCTTGAGTGTGAAGGATTGTTCAAAGCCAAAGACTTGTTACCACAGGGTGAACAATAATCTGGCGCTGGCTGGAGATCCTCCTCAGGAATAAATAGAGTCTGTGATGAGCAGCAGGTGTTGAGGTGCTGATTGTAGAGATGAGCAACAGGTGTTGTGCTCCAAGGAGGAGGCATGCTCAACAGAACCACAACAAAAGGGAACATTCTTAGAACATTCTAGACATTCACTGGATGGTCACATGACTTTATTCAAAGTCTGTCCACACATTGGACTGGAATGATGGACTGATGCGTTTCTGCTTCATCACTTGTGTGTTGTTCACTGATGCACTTTGTTCATTTTTACCTTATAAACAATATAATCCCTACCAATCCAATTCTATTTTGAAAGATATAAAATAAAATGATATAAAATTCTATTTATTTAATTTTGAAACAATTTTATAATGGCACAGGCCGATTAGAATAGCAATAATTTGCAGATCGACCTGGTTTGATTCTTGCTGTCACCACCGCCCCCCGTTAAATTTACACCCTGGGCAATTGCCCGTATTACCTGTGCCTAAACCGCTACAACTGCACGTGCCCCCCTGGCGTGGCGCACCCCACTATTTGAAAAGCACTGGATTATTGTAATATCAATCGATTAACTTGATAAATTGTTACACCCTGAGTAGCCAACTAGTAGTAATTCACGACTATGGTCACACATGACTGAATTCCTGATTGTAATGGTATTTCTGTTTATCCTTGTTCCCGCATTTAACATCACCACAGAATAAAGTTGCATAAAGTAGACTGCAGCCTAATAGACAGATAACTTCACTGATTGTTTTATCAGTACAGGATGACTTTTAGAGATATTTTAAAATGTTCTAATATTCTAATATTCTTAGTGATTGCATGACTTAAAACTTAAAACTTCATTTAGTGTGAATTTATTATTAAAAGTGAGCCGACTATGGACCAGAAGAAATCATCATTCCCCCCACGTGTGTCATTGGGAACCTTACCTGGGATATCGAGACTCGTGTCCAGCAGGCCCAGGGGGAAGAACCCGACCTTCCTCCTCCCTCTGCTAACACTCTGTACGTCCCCTCCTCACTCCGTTCGGACGTCCTGGTGTGGGGGCACACGTCCCGGGTAGCCTGCCATGGGGGTATCCAAAGGACTCTTAATCTCATAAGACGCAGGTATTTCTGGCCCACCATGGAGCAGGATACCAGGGAGTTTGTCGCCGCCTGTACAGTGTGTGCCAGATCCAAGTCCTCCAATTCTCCTCCCGTCAGCCTCCTCCACATTCTACCCATCGCCGAGCGCCCTTGGTCCCACCTTGCATTAGATTTCGTCACTGGGTTACCACCTTCCCAAGGTAACACAGTTATCCTCACCATAGTTGATCGTTTTTCCAAAGCTGTTTAGTTCATTCCCCTGCCTAAACTGCCTATGGCCACCGAAATGGCTGACGTTCTAGTCCACCAGGTCTTCAGGCATCATGGGATACCCAAGGACGTTGTTTCGGACCGGGGTCCCCAGTTCGTGTCCCAGGTCTGGCGTACCTTCTGCTCTGCTCTTGGCGTCACTCTGAGCCTGACCTCGGGATACCACCCCTAGTCTAATGGCCAGGCTGAACGAGCCAATCAGGAGTTGGAGGCTGCTCTCCGTTGTCTGGCGGCTCAGAACCCTTTCAGTTGGTTCAAGTTCCTCATTTGGATTGAGTACGCTCATAACAACCATCCCTCCGCTGCCACCGGTATGTCGGCATTCGAAGCCTCTCTCGGATATTCTCCCCCTCTGTTCCCCTCTCATGAATTAGATTTGGCCGTTCCTTCCGTGCAACACCACCTCCAACGCGTTCAACGCGTTTGGCGCCAAGCCAAGGCCGCTCTCCTGCGCACACGGGACAGTAACTGTCGGATCACCAACCGCCGCAGGAGAGTGGGTCCTGTCTATCGACCCGGCCAAAAAGTCTGGCTCTCCTCCAAAAATATACCTCTGCAATCCACCTCTCGTAAGCTGGCTCCTCGTTATATTGGTCCCTATACCATTGAGAGGATCATCAATCCGACCTGTGTCAGACTACGGCTCTCGGCGGCATTAAAGGTGCACCCCTCATTCCACGTCTCTAACATCAAGCCCTTCCAGGAAAGTCCTCTTTGCCCGCCGTCCGCTTCCCCACCCCCCACCCGGGTCATCGACGGCGCTCCTGCCTTCTCCGTTAGTCGGATCCTGGACATTCGCCGCCGGGGCCGCGGCTTCCAGTATTTGGTGGATTGGGAGGGTTACGGTCCGGAGGAGCGTTCGTGGATCTCCCGCTCCTTGATTTTGGACCGTTCCCTCCTGGACGACTTCTTCCGGGCCCACCCGGATCGCCGTCCCGGACCGCCTGGAGGCGGTCATTGAGGGGGGGGTACTGTCACGGTGCCTGTGTCAGCCACCTCCCCCTCCCAGCGCTCCTGCTCTGCTGATTGGAACCAGCTGTCCTGCATCTCCTCATCTCCTGCCTGCCTTCTTAAGGGTTCTCCTCTTCAGTATCCAGCGCCAGTTTGTTACACTCACTCCGGTGCTTATGTCTGGCCTTTTAGTATCTGCTAATCAAGTTAAGTTACTTTACTTACCTCGCCTTGTGCTCACCTCCAGGTCCTTCCACCACTGGTCATGCTGGTTCCTCCGTCCAGATCCTCTCTTCACACTCCACGCTGGTCCCGCCGTCCTTGGCGTCCACGCCTCGCCTTAAGCCGCTCCGCCGTCCTCGGCGGAGCGCCGTCCTCGCCACGCTCCTCAGTATCCACGGTCTGCCGCGCTCCTAGGACGTCAAATCTTCATCCGAAGATTATTCTAGCTACACTCCTCTGGAGACTTTGTAAAACCCCTGGTGAATTAAAACCTCTTTACAAACTATTTCTGGCCGCGAGTTTACTTCCGGGTTTCAGCTACTGGGTCTGCCACGTCTACGACGTCATGACAGAACCTAATGTAATGAGAAATAAATTCAACTACTTCTTGATGTTAAATAACTCATTTATTTATTTGTTATAACTGTTTAAAGTGACAATTACAGTTGCATAGAAAACATATGCTTGATTGTTACTTTTGCATAAATCCTATTCAATTTTGTCCACTTAAAACCCACATAACTCCATTAATGAAGGATCAAACTATCCAAGTGAATAAAGACAAATTACATAAAACTGAGCTGCAAACATGTTGGAAAAAAAGGCTGCACACAGCCTTGCATCCAACTGATGGTTTGATAACATCAGTTTGTCTGCAAACACACATAAGACCTGCAAACATTCAATAAACACAACAGCAGCTACGCATAAACAATTTGTAATCAGCTAAAAAAATGTTTATTTTAAGAAATTAAAAACTTTTATGCTCTCGCGGGCCACATACAATGACATGAGGGGCCACATTTGGCCCCCGGGCCTTGAGTTTGACACATGTGCATTAGAGCAACAACTTAGACCAAAGGATAGATTTATTCTCAGCCAACTTCAAGGTGCTGGTTATGAAAGAGAGTTACCTGTGGACGTATTCAAAATGCAAACAACAAGGTTCTTGTATCAGAAAACAAAAAGTCGGGATCCTCTTTTCTTTCTTCGCTCCAATGTCCAACATAAAAGAAGTGACCCCAAAGTTATTGGAATATTCTACGTGGGTGCAAAGGAGAGCTATGACAGCCGACAGAGAAATAGAACAAAGTTACATCACTGGGTTTTATGACAAGTAACTTTTTTGGAAAAACCTTTTGGCCAGTGATTCAAGTAAATATGCCTGCCGTAAAGAAATAGTTTATGAAAAGCGGGTTTGTGCTGTTCACTTTGTCTGAAAAATGGCGTATTAAAATCCTACTCCATAACACAAACTTTTAATTTGATTTTCTCTGCAAGTCAAAGTGCAGTCAGGAGACCAGTGTTCATCTATGCAGGTTATACAAGAAAGTTCACAATCTGTACTGCCCCCCCTAATGTTTTGCTTTTTTACTTTAAATTTTCAGCACATGAGACCTTAAACTACACACTAAATGTTTGGAACTCATACGGCCTTCTAAGAACTGTAATGAGGACAGCAGGATCCCCAACATCACGTAAACGGCTGCCCTTGGATCCATGGAGTTCAAAATAGAGAGAGCTGAGTTTGTGATCTCCTGAACAATCCAAAATGACCAACCAAAATAGATGGAAGCATCAACTACACAGAATTAACACAATAAAAGCAGAATAAGACAGACATATTTTGCACACATTTTAGGTCCATTAAAAGTCCCATCCGCCACCATTTCAGGAGGCGAGCAGGTCACCTGAAACCAGAGGAGGTGGCAGACACGCCTCCACCTGAGAGGAGATTCCAGCTGAGGAGAACACCAGAAATCCAGCTGAATCAAACTCTACTTCAAAAGACCTTTTACTTTTATTCTTTGCCACTGATACAAATAGGACAATTTGAGGGGAAAAAAAACAAACAAATAAAAAAGCTGCAAAAAATAGATTCCAGGAAAAATGTCAAATGCACAACAGTGTGTCCAGAAGAAAAATTCAGATTTTTTTTGGTCATCTGGAAGTTAAAGCCACACAGACAGGCTGAAGTACAGACCCTGTCTGTACAACAACAGAAAGGTCACTTCATGGAGGTGGGGGCCCTGTCGTTTGACTCCATTTGTTTAACTGAACATAAACTGTTTCTATGTTTGGCACAAAAAATCTGTGAATTTCTCCTGGAATTTGTCTCTTGTATTTTCATTCAAAAACGTGTAAATTAGTTTAATAAAGTTCATAGTGGGCTGCACAGTGGCGCAGTGGTTAGTGTTCTTGCCTCACAGCAAGAAGGCCCCTAGTTCAAGTCCCGGCTGGGGGACCTGAACCAGAACATCCATGGTGGACCTTTCTGTGTGGAGTTTGCATGTTCTCCCCGTGCATGCGTGGGTTCTCTTTGGGGTCTCCGGCTTCCTCCCACTGTCCAAAACCATGCTTCATAGGTTAATTGGTCACTGTAAATTGTCCATAGGTGTGAGTGTGAGAGTGAATGGGTGTGTGATTGTGACCCTGGTGTCATGGTGCCTCTGTCAGACTCCTCCCCCTCCCAGCTCTGCTCTGCTCCAGACTCACGGGCTGTGACTACTCATCTCATCAGCCACCTGCTCTACTTAAGGAGACTCAGCTCCAGCATTCTTCGCCAGTTCGTTAACCCTGATGGTGCTTAGTCTCACTAAGATCTACGTCTGGCTCCCCTTGCCTCGTACCTCGCTAACCTTGCCTTGTCTTCGGTGCCTCAGGTTTATCTCATGCCACGAGTCTGACACCACCTCGTGCAGCAGCTTCATTCCACTCACGCTGACGCCTCCGAGCTTCAAGAGCCTCAGCTTCCGAGCTCCTCAAGAACTCCAGCCACGCCCCTCACCAAGAGCTCCAGCCACGCCCCTCACCAAGAGCTCCAGCCACCCCCCTCACCGAGAACTCCAGCCACGCCCCTCACCAAGAGCTCCAGCCACGCCCCTCACCAAGAACTCCAGCCACCCCCCTCACCAAGAACTCCAGCCACCCCCCTCACCAAGAGCTCCAGCCACGCCCCTCACCAAGAACTCCAGCCACCCCCCTCACCGAGAACTCCAGCCACGCCCCTCACCGAGAGCTCCAGCCACGCCCCTCACCGAGAGCTCCAGCCACGCCCCTCACCGAGAGCTCCAGCCACGCCCCTCACCAAGAGCTCCAGCCACCCCCCTCACCGAGAACTCCAGCCACGCCCCTCACCGAGAGCTCCAGCACGCCCCTCACCGAGAGCTCCAGCCACGCCCCTCACCGAGAGCTCCAGCCACGCCCCTCACCGAGAGCTCCAGCCACGCCCCTCACCGAGAGCTCCAGCCACGCCCCTCACCGAGAGCTCCAGCCACGCCCCTCACCAAGAGCTCCAGCCACGCCCCTCACCAAGAGCTCCAGTAATGCTTACCCACAATACTGCTTGGACCAGCAAAGAAAATAAACGTTCTACTTACCGGTCTCCTCCTTCCGGGTTTCAGCATCTGGGTCAGTCTCGTGTTCTGATCATGACACCTGGGACAGACTGCCGAGCAGTCCAGGATGTCCCCAGCCTTAGCCCACAAGTGGCCGGGATAGGCTCCAAATAGTCTTTCAAATTGATTTGAGACAAAGGTTTAGGCCCTAGGGTCAAAGGTTAAATCCATTTTACACAGCACTTCCTTAATTGCCTTGTTAGTTACCTAACTCACCATGGAGGTTTTATTCACCCAAATAGTTTCAGTTGTTTGTCAATTCTCATTTGACAATTCAATAATCAAGGATGTAATTTGAAATTGCAATTGAAAATGTAATTTATAAAAAGAAAAAGCAGAATCAGTTGTGTTTAAAGTGTCATGATCTCACGAGACTTGGCAGACCCAAATGCTGGAACCCGGAAGAAAACCCAGAGAAGCGTAAGGTAAGTATAAATGATTTAATTCAGTCAGTGGTTTTGTTTTCCAAAGAACGCTGAGACACTGGGAGGTGAGGCGTGGCTGGGGGGTTCGCCGGCAGCAACCGGATGACTTGGCTTGAACAGGATGCGGGGTTTGGACGAGGAGCATGGACAGACAGCGACCAGGTGAGCACTCGTGGTGATTTTTCCTGTAGGTGAGTCGATAGAGGAAGGTTTAGCGAGAGGAAATCAGGCATGAACAAGAACATGAGTCGACCAGACTATGCACCGTAGAGGAACAACAAACTGTCGTT
>CM043712.1:4121766-4260802 GCA_023969325.1 Oryzias curvinotus
AAGCCCTTCCCGGCGTGAAAAACGTTCTCCCAAAAAACCAAAGGTGGTAAAACCATCCGGGCGAGGCCGCGGGCGCCCCAAAGGTACTCAGACTACAAGAAGTAACCTGGACCTGCAGAACAGCATTCAGCAGCTCTGTTGTGTTTTTGTGTAGGCAGCGGTAAGGTGCGACAGGCAACTGAGGGCGTGGCCATGAAACGTGTGGTTGAGAGGACCCCAGGCAAACTCCTGGTAAAAATGCCCCTTGGCAAGGCAGAGAGCTCCACTGGAACCACGGTAACCTTCTCTGCACCTGCTCTCTCAATTTTTGAATTTGGGGGGGTTTGGGGCTCCTCCTGCAGAGAACTGCAGTTGTCCATCTGCACATACTTCCTCCTGTACGTCCGACATGTATTTCTGCTATCAGAGTCTGTTCGGTCATAATGGTCACCTCAGTCATCCATATTTCTCCTCATCTGGTGCTGAGTTGAGGTGAAAACAGTCTGAATCTCTGTGGCCCTAAAGCTGCCAAACACCAAGTCAATGTACAGACACGATGAGGCGTCCAGCGCTGCTCTTTGAGTGTTGGCCTGGTAGCAGCGCTTTTTGGGCGTTGCCACGTGATATGGGCATCGCCGCTCAGCGAAAATTCAATTATCTGTACTTTGGCAAAGAAGACACGCAGCATCAACCAATCAGGCATCTTACATGTTGATGATGCGATCAGCGGAGGGAGTCCAAAACCTGATTGTTCTCCTGAAATTCACAATATCTATATATTTTTTCCATCAAAACAATAATAAAAGTTCCTGTAGTTTTATTCTCCTTTTTATTTTTCCTAATGCTGGACATTAATGCTGGAGCTCTTCAGAATGAATGAACCTGCTCTCTCTGTCACTGCGTCTTCTATGCGTTGTAAATGAGACGTGCACTCAGTGCTTCCGTGTAACAATGAGGCTAAAAACAGTAGCTCCTCTGCGGGAGCCTCAAGTTTTTGAACACGTTTGTGGACGGATGACGAGCAGCGAATTTGACGCGTGAATCGCATTCAGTGTGAGTCCGCGGAGAGTCACCTGACCTGGAGGTGACCTGGACTCGGCACAGATGTAGTCACATGTTTGTGTGTCTCAGGTGGAGGAGGGCATGGACGTCCTCATCACAGGTCCAAACGGTTGTGGAAGAGCTCCCTGTTCAGAATCCTTAGTGGACGTGGCCTGAGATTGTTTTTGAAGAGCATGGGATGTTTGCGTGCGAGTTGGTCTAGATGTTGGACCACATGAGTCTGCTGACATGACGAAGAACCTCCTGATGTTTTGGAGGGCCGTGTTTTCTTTCTGGAGGACCCCATTATGAAGTGATCAAAAGTCTGGGACAGGACAAACGGTGGGACTAAAGTTGACAAGACTTGTTACACATAAATGATTTACACATAAAAATGCACAAATGAAAAAAGAAAATGTATAACAAAAAAGACCTGATGGAGTGTGACAGAAACCAATTTGGGCTAATGCACAAAGTCACAAAAAACCCACCATTTGTTTCTGAAGCTCATCTCTGACCGTGTCAGAGGAACTGAGCATCAGACTTCCAGTAGTGGTAGGAGATGCCTCCTTCCCTTTGGTGCTCCATCATTTCTGTGGCAGGAAAACCCCCCCTTACAGGATACAACCCTCATTCTAGACTGCATACACGGTCTGGGACAGTCGTCCACTCAGCACATTACACAGATCCTCCCTGTAGTCTTGTGGTCCCTAACATGGCTCATCATGGAAATACTGTTAAACTGATGCAGATTGAACTCAGCCATCAGAGTCTTGGATGGGATTTGTTTGGAGTGTTTCTTGCTGTCTTTGCGCAGAGTAGTCTGTAAAATGAACCTGCGTGTGACTTGCTAAATACCTTTGTCCTGATCTAGGTCCCTCCACATGCAGTTCCATACCGGGTCAAAGGAAGTCAGACGATGTGACTGAATTCTGTCTGTTGTGTGGTGTTCCTTAAAGACAAACACTGATGCTTCTTGCTGATTTGATCTGCAGGTGGCGGCTCCTGTCCTGTCTTCCAAGTCCCGCCCCGGCAGAAAGAGGAAGTCTGAACAGGAGCTCCAACCTCCTCCTCCTCCTCCACCCCCTTCTAAGAAACGGGGGAGGAAACCTGCGGCGTCCTCCACAGCAGCAGCAGCTGCCACAGCATCCACCCCCTCTGCAACATCGTCCAGTAGTTCAGCAGCTGGGAGCTACGCTGTCGCCGCCATCTTGGCTGCTGAGGCCAAACAGAGAGCTGGAAAGGAGTCAACGGGTCAAGCCAAACTGTCCAGGAAACCGCTCTGCCCATTAAGAAACGCAAAACCAGGGAGACGGTGGAGGGAGGTGGAGACTGTTCACATGCCCGTGTGTGAAAGCTTTGGCAGAAGAGGGAGGAACAGCAGAGGGGGCTTCCTGTTTGGATCTTCAGGAAACCCCCCCTGAACAGAGCCAGGCACAGTCACTGAAGAGCACTGCTGGTTCTGGGGGGCCGCAGACACAAAAGGGGCACAAGCATAAGGAGGAAAACAGGAGATGAAGGCAGCCAGACAACCAGAAGCCGGTGAGGATGAAGGAGGAGGTGGCAGAAGTAGCACTGGCCATTCAAAAAGCCACAAAAGGAAGGAGAGACCACCTCGCAAACACCACCAACACCACCATCATTGCCACCAACAGGCGTCTGCGGCAGGGTTAGACCAGCGCTCGTGTCCTGTTCTCTCTCCAGTCACCCAACACTCGGACTCTTCCCGTAAGTCAAGGCCACAGGTCAAATCCCACAGCGGGCCTGAGCTCAGCCCTGAAGTGTCCCGGCAAGTGGCACTCGGGCCTCCTCCTGGACCGAAATCCGTTGCTGGGTCTGAGCCCAGGGCTCATCCTCGTGTTCCCCAGCCCTGTCTTCAGTCGCAGGATCCCAGTCAGACACAAGCCCAAACTCAACAGCTGGTCCCCCAGTCCTCCTCTGCCTGGCACATCATGGCCCAGCCCCCGGCCCAAAGATTTCCAACCCAAATCCACAGTCATCCTCAGTCTAACAGTCAGAAACTCCAGTCAAAACCTGCCCACTCCCCTTCCCAGCACAGAACACAGCTTCAGGCTCAGCAGGACCCATCTCAATCCACAGCCAAGCCACAGGTTCATCCACAGCAAACCAGACACCCGCAGTCCCAAACCCAACCCCCTACAGCCCCTCAGCTTCTGAAACAAGCTCCACCCCAAGCCCATTCCCAGATGAGACAACAGTCCCCACCTCATCCGTCGCTCAGCCTCAACTCCACAGTCACAGCAGAATTTCACTCCAGTCCCAGTCTAAGCTTCCGACCAGGACCCCAACGCAGCCCCAGTCCCAACCCCAACCAAGAGCCCCATCACAGCCTCTGACCAGAACCCCAACACAATTCAAGGGCCAACTTCAAGGCCAGCACAAGTTTCAACCCCAGCCTAGAACCTTAGCCCAATCACAGTCTCTACCCCAACCCAGAATCTCCACCCCAGCTTCATTCTCACCCAGAGACTCAGACCGCGACACGACTTGAGGGCCAACCTCACACAAGGATCCCCTCCCAGATACAGTCTCTTCCACAATCCAGAATCCAGACCGAGTCCCATTCCGAACCCCAGGACAGGACCTCTTCCCAACCTCCGCTTGTACCCCAGTCTCAGCATGAAGTGCCCCAACCACAGATAAAGCCCCTCTGCAACACCAAATCCAGCCACAGTGCAGACCCCAACCTAGACCCCCTCTGTCCCATTCCAGACCGTCAGTGCTCCATTCCCAAGTGCAGCCCCAGTTTCAGAGGATTCATATACAACATCCTGAGCCCCCCCCTCAGCTAACTAGTCCACATGCACTCCATCCTTCTCCCCCAACCCTCACTCCGACCAACCCTGTACCTGTCCCGCAGAACCAGACTGAAACCCCAGGACCTGAGTACCACACGGCCCAGCCGGGACAGCCAGCTTGTGAGAAAAGAGGTCGGCGTGGAGGGTATGAGGGCCGAGGGGAGGGGGGAGCCCAACCAACAACACCTGAGAACAGAGAGTCAAACAGCACGTCAGTGCCTCCAACCCCCCAGGAGCCAGCGGGGCGGCGGGTGTCGATGGTAGGGCGAGGCTGCCAGAGGACATTGTCCCCTGCTGTCCCCCATCCCAGCCGTGAGGAGGACCGTGGAGTCGAGAACTGCCGTCAGCGAGCGGGTTAGCTGATTGGTTGGACAGAACCAGGCGGGGGACTGTGGCCTGGCTGCTAGGGGTGGGGGGGCGCCTCACAGGCCTGAAGGAGCAGCTTCTGTTTGGACTGCGGGTTTGAGAAGACGCTGGTCTGTAGCGACGGCCAGAGTCCGAACCAAACTGTGTGTGTGCGTGTGTGTATGTGTGTGTATATAATCAAAAGGCAGCTGTTGTGTCCCGCTGGTCTCTGTGGGAAAGGCGGGGGTTTGAAACCGTGATGCTTACCACATTACTCTGACGAGATGTTGCTTCCAGAATATAACCTGTTTAGTTTTGGTTTGTCAGCATTTTTTGTCTGTTTTCTAGAGCTTTAAACTCTTGTGTTACTGTCAGAGTGTGAAGATGGTCCTGAAGGCCTCAGAGCAGATGTGAGGCGCCGTCCTACGTGGCCCTGAAGTACAATCACAGATCACAACAACAATGTAAAAACCAAAACTACAATAACATTACATTTTCCAACCAAAACATTTCAGAAATCCAAATAAATTCCTAGAAAAAGATCCTAAATAAAAGGAAAGGTTTCAAAGGACAAAACTAATTTCCAGAAATCCAGATGAAATGTTAAAAACCAAACCAAAAGAAGAAGCCGGAGATGGTGGGTATTATGGGATGTGGTTGTTCACCTTTTCAACAGGAAGTTATGTGGCAACATCTTAAGCTTCTGGCCCCTGCGAACGTTGGGTGATTGATCAACCAGCTCTTCCCCACAGTTCAGGCTAAACGTCCTTCTTCTAAACTCAAACATCGTCGTGTTAGCGATTCCCATCATACAAACCGTCTCCGTTTTCTTATTTTGTTTCATTTTTTTTACATTTCATTTGGATTTCTTGAAATTGCTTTGTTTTCTGGCATTTTGGTTTGATTTCTGAGATGTGTTTTTTCTTTTTAATGGCTGTAATCTTTCAAAGGTTTTTGCATTGACAGATTTGTTGTTGTTTGCCCTTCAGGGCCACCGTACCCTCTGCACCTTAAACGCTTTCTTCTCACTTATTTGCTTTCTTCAGTTTGAAACCTTATTTAAGCAGGAAGAGGGCCGGCCCACCTCCCTGTTCGGCGTCTACAAAGCCCCCTCATGTTTGGCATGTAGCAGGCCCTCTGCGCCCCATGCAGACACGGGGGGGCGGGGGGTGTAGGAACATACCAGCTGTTAGTGAGCTGCTCATCAGAAGAAATCTGTTTGTTTTCATGATATTTCGTCTCCAAAGGAAGCACTTTAAAAACCCAACCAAATCCATCTGGTAGTGTGTGTGTGTGTGTGTGGAGGGGGGGGGTTTGCCCATTTATACCGTCATCTTTAACGTTAGGATCAGTTTGCCCCCCCCTTTACAATCAAACACCCGCTCGTTGCTCACCTGTGGGTCTTCATGTGGACCGATGAAACCAGAAGCTGGTCTGTGGTCCGCTTCAGCCTCGTCTGGACGTGCCAACGGCAGCGACTGAGCTTCAGCCTGAGAGTCACAGCGTCTCCCTCTGAGTCGTGTCCCACCACACAGGTGACCGCAAACGTCTGCTGTCTGTTCGCAACGTTCTGCTGCAGGTCACATGATCACAGGCTGCTCCGAGTTTCCATCTTTCAACCTTAAGAGTTTGGTGAGCTTACCTGCACCTGAACAGTGCAACGTTCAGGTGCACTATGTGGAAGCTACCAACTTGGTTTTAGCTTGGAGAAGTGAACTTCTTTTCAACGATGAAGCTGCATAGTGGCAGGACCCCTCCAACTAAGGCCTGGTTCTGACTGGTAAATAGCTGTGGCCCAAACGTGAAGGTTGAGCTGTTGGAACCAGAATCCAGGCTTCAGAGCCACCAAAAACCTGAAGCTGGACCGTCAGCTTCAGGACGTTGTAGCTTTCTGCGCAGCCTTCACGTGAGCCTTGACATTTCCATGACCATCTTAGCTCAGGTTCTGAACTCACAGTTTCAGGCTTTTCTGGTAGATCTGCAGTTTCCTGTTCTGACGGATTTAGTAAAAGATGGAGGGAAAAAGAGGGACAAGATTATCACAAGATATTCAGGACATTTAAAGAGAGAAACCCCTCCCTCGGTGTCGACGTAAGCATGTGGAGAGCAGGCAGAAATCCATGTGCTGCTGGGATCACTGAGTTTTTGCTAAGGGTTCTGCAGGAAGTCCTGGTTCCTTCATAGTCCTAAGACCACAGCTAAGGTTTAAAGCTACATTCACACACCCTTATTGACGCGCGTTCATGCAGCCACACGTAAATGCACATTTTGGGCTTTCCTATTCAAAACTCTCATGTTCAAGTGTAGCTACGCAAGTTTCTCTGACCGTTTTTGGGCTTTCTGTACAAAAATGTGAAACCAGGTCAAACTTGGTAGTGATGTATGGAGGGCGTTCCTCGTAACTCACTCAAGTGCCGACCCTTTGTAAATTGATCATGAAGGAGAAGTTAAAAACTGAGCTGGAGTTCAATGACACCAGGTCTTTCATATATCAGAGTAGAGCTGTGCAGAAAAAGCACCAAGACTCTCTCAACTTTAGCTTGTGGAGATGCCCTTTATCAGGTAGCAACACTCCAGTGTGACGCCGTATGCTAAGCCTGTCACATGCATGTTTACCTAGTTTAGTCCATGTCTGCCAAGTCAGACCCTGTCCAGACTCTGGCATCCAGACATCTATTGATGACTGGAGAGACTGATCCACTGTTCACTGGCGACTGTTGGTAACGTCATCGAGTAACGTCTGAATTAGAAAACAACATATTCCATAACTCTCTGTTAGGAGGACTAAATGTAGGGCTAGGGGAAGATTTTGAATCTGGCCTTACTGTAGAGTCTGGTTGTACCAACGGCATGGAGTCAGTCAGCAGTCCCTCTGCACTGAGCCAGCTACACAAACAGGAAGTGGGGTTGTTTGTGCCTTAATGTGTTCAGAAATGCTGCAACACTTTTTTTATCCATCCATCTTCAGAACTTGTTAAATCCCTTTCAGGGTCACAGTGTTGCTGGAGCCTATCCCAGCAAGTGTTGAATGAGGATAGAGTACAACCTGAACAGGTTGACGGTCTGTTGCAGGGCTACACAATCCCACCCACATGCACACCTCTGGGCCATTTAGAGACACCAACGAACCTTTGAAGCACGCGTGCACTAGGAGAACACGCAAACTCCACACAGAAAGGTCCCGGCTGGGATTTGAACCAGGACCTTCTCGCTGTGAGCTGAGACCCTTGGCAAAAAGTAGTCTATTTGAGTGTACTACAAGTATACTTAGTCTGTTCTAAAAATGAGGCAGTATACTTAGGTTTACTTCGTATATACCATCTATATGTTGTAAACTTAAAATGTTCCAATTTAGTCTGAAGAAGTACTCAATTTGTGTACTTCCTACACTACACATACATGATCTATAGTATACTTGTTATATTTATACTCAAGTATACTTGATAAGATAAGATAAGGTATTCCTTTATTCGAAATTTGGAATAACTAAATTTGGAATAACTAATAATAATGATGATGGAATAAACTTCAAATGTAGTACTTTTTGCTGAAGGGAGCACTGACCACTTCTCAACCGTGCAGCCCGTACATCTTTGTATTTTCTGAAAGAAGACTGTAAAGAGGCAACACGGATGAACGAGCAACACGGATGTCCGAACACGATGGCAATGACCCACTGAAAGAGTCCCGCCATAGTGGTTCTGAGTTTGATGTGGTTGTCAGACGGTGGATCCAGTGAACCTGCAGCAGCACAAGCGCACACGGACCGTTGTCAGAAACCCCCACCTTTCTTTCTGCAGATATGTTGTTGGGATTCTGTGACTCTCGGCTCTGAACCTTCAGAGATCCTCCTCTTTGGTCTGTTCTTCAGACTTGCAGTCGAGTGTCCCCATAGAGGTCCTAAACTGGATCGTACCGGCCTCGACCGCAGTAACCAGCCAACATATTGCATGTTCCTGAGTTTAGTGCCTATATTGTTGTGCGTCTTGCCAGAAGCCACCATGTCCGCTGAGCCATGTTGTGTTTCTAGACTTAGTGATGTGCGGTGACTTCATAGTTGCTAATATCCAGGATGAATATTCCGCTTTTCTCTGGTTCAGTGAAACTCCAGAACTCACTGTTGCTGTAGACAAACTAGTTTTTATCTGTTTTCTTATTTTTCTTTCTCACTAAAAGCGTTTGGTGTCCCCTCACATGTGTTGTGTGGCTGATTGACTCCACTTGCCTTCAACCGTGGACACAGCAGAAGAACCCCGTGGATCTCATGTGTTCCAAAAGAATAAAGAGCCTCAATAAGGAAATACTGAGTTCACTGCTGTTCAGAGTTTAAACCAATGCAGGCGTAGAAAGGAAAAGGACCCGCTCGGCTGGTTCTGAAGAACACACTAAGCTTCAGGATGATCAGCGGTTGGAAATGGAGCGCTAAGGTTGTCAGCTCAGCTGCAGGAAGTTGTCTTGGAAGCCAGAAGGTCAGTGAGAGCATGAACTCCTGCCACAGGTGAGTACCAATGTTCGTCAGGAGATCCATTCATGAAGGTCTGCGCACTGAAAGCAGGTAAAGAAGTGCACACAGAAAACCTGCCCTCAAACATCCACGTTTAGATAGAAAATCCGCTTTTCTTTCTTTCTCTACGTTGAGCAGTGAGACGTAGCAAAGCTGTGAATGGAAACACAGCAATAACGTTTGGACATCATATGTCTGTGCTTAACAGCATGAAACGGCGTCACTAGCCTAGAAAAGCTCTGAGGCCCCGCCCCCAGGGGTACAAAGAGGGGGGCCGTTGCCCACCCTTCACACACCCTCATTGTTAGCAGCCGCAGAACTGAAGGACACCGAACAAAGAAAGTCTGATGTGTTTGTCCAGAAATTCTGATCCAATAAAGCAAGGAAACGAATCCAATGAAACTGTAGGTTTGTCTTCAGCATCAGTTTGTGGAATCTCACACTGAAGTGTTCCCCTAAATACTGGTGCACTCTCTGTCTTTGCCTCCTGGAGACGTCCCTGCTGCAGATGGGAGGTTGTAGCTGCTACTGTTTGTCAGTCTTCCTCATGAATGAGTCGTCTCCCCTTCCTCGCCTGTCAGCAGCTCCTGAACCTCACACTCAAACCTGCTGATCTCATCACCCATGTCTCCACATCTACTTCCTGATTGGCTGACCAAAGCTGCTTACGAGTGTTTTCATTCCTCCTTAACACGGACTTCTGTGGATAAAGGAGGAGAAAACTGGAGCATCCACACAGTGGTTGTGAGGGGCTGTAACCCAGGAGGACAGAGAGGGTACAGTCGCGGCCCAAAGTTTGGAGACTGACATAAATATTGGAAATTGGAAAAGTTGCTGCCTTAGTTCTTTTAATTGAAATTTGCGTTCACTCCAGAATGTAATGAAGAATGATCAGATGGATTGCATAGTCCTGCTTTGCCATGAAAATGAACTTCATCCCCAAAAAAACTATCCACTGCATTTCATTCCTGCCATTAAAGGACTGGCTGAGATCATTTCAGTCATCGTCTTGTAAACTCAGGTGAGAACGTTGACGAGCACAAGGCTGGAGGTCATTAGGTCAGGCTGGTTGGGTAAGGATGGCAGACTTGACATGTTAAAAGGAAGGTGAAGCTTGACACCATTGTTCTTCCATTGGTAACCTGCAAAGAAAGAAACATGTGCAGCCATCATCAGGTTGCATAAAAGTGCCTTCATAGGCGAGGATGTTGTGGCAACTAAGATTGCTCCTAAATCTGGAAAAAGGCTTGTCCGGAGATGAAAAGGTGAGCGCTACCATCAGTCCTGTGTCGTGCCAACAGTAAAGCATTCTGGGACCATTCATGTGTGGGGTTGCCTCTCATCAAGGGAGTGGCCTCACTCACAATTTTGCCCGTGAACACAGCCATGAATAAAGAATGGTACCAAAACGCCCTCCAACAGCTCAACAACTCACCAACAGTTTGGTGACCAGCAATGCATTTTCCAGCACGATGGAGCACCGGGCCATTAGGGAAAACGGATAACTAAGGGGCTCTGGAACCAAAACACTGAAATTTAGCTCCATGGCAACTCCCCAAATCTTAATCCCATTGAGAATTTATGGTCAATCCTAAAGAGGCGGGTGGACAAACAAAAACCCACCAATTCTGACAAACTCCAAGAAGATATTATGAAAGAGTGGGCTGCTATCAGTTAGGATTTGGCCCAGAAGTTGATTGACAGCATGCCCAGTCGAATTGCAGAGGTCCTGAAAAAGAAGGGCCAAGGCTGCAAATACTGAGTCTTTGCATAAATGTCATGTAATTGTCGATAAAAGCCTTTGAAACGGATGAAGTGCTTGTAATTCTATTTCAGTATATCACAGAAACAACTAAAACAAAGATCTAAAAGCAGTTTAGCAGCAAACTTTGTGAAACCTCATATTTGTGTTAGTCTCAAAGCTTTTGGCCATTAATGTAGGGATGATGGGAAATGAAGGGAGGCTTACTCCGTACCAACGGTCCCGCCCACAACTCAGAGCTGAATTTCTGATGAAATCCTGCCGCTCTGCAGAAACTATGAACTAGAAACCGACAGGCTAAAAACAGAAAAATCATCAAGCAAAGACCACTGGGAACACTTTGACAATAGATCAAAAGATGATCGGAGTGATCCAAGCGGGACGTTCCATTCATGGAGAAATGGTTTGAAAACGGGGATTAGTCATGGTCTAAACTGGTTAACCCTTCAAAGCAAACTGCACGGTTTGCTGAAAGACTTTCAAACTTGGCACATTAGGAATCGTGGCAACTGACTTGTATGTGCAGAGCAAGAAACAGCAGACTTCCTCTCCCCATTTCATTTTCTTTGCCCTTACCGTCCTTAGATTGTAAGCGTTCATTAAAATGTCTTCAAACTCTGTAAATTGAACTTCTATGCATCAGTAAACCCCTGAGAAAGAGACACCTACATGAAGCTGCAGGCTCCACGCCGTGGTCTGCTCTGAAAGCCTCAGCTGGAGACCAGCGCTTGGTAACTAGAAGAAAGATGGATGATTGTTGGGGCAGCTGTGGTGCAGAGGTGGAGCGGCCGACCTCTGATTGGCAAGCCACATGTTTAGTTCCCAGTTTGACTGTCCATTTGTTCAAGGGTCTTTGGGCAAAAAACGGACTCCCATGTGAATGGGACTGTGACTATAAGGCAATTTGAGGGTTATTAGAGGTAGAAGAGCTCTATAGAAATGTACCCCACTTTCTATGTGATGTCTTTCCTGCACGGTACTCCTCCTGCTCTACATGCTAAGAACACGCGTCAACTTTTGAAGCCTTATCTTCCTTTTGAAAATGTGTTCTTAACTGTGGATAAAAAAAATCTTTGTCTGCCTCCAGTTCAGATATGAATCGGATTTTTTTTACAAAATGTTTGGCAACTTAGATACAAAAATGATTTATGCTACTCTGAAAAACCCCTAAAAATCTACTTTTTTGTTTTAATGATGCTCAGATTTTCTAGAATGTTGTCATGTGTGTCAAAGGTCAAATAGCAAACAGATGTATTGAAGACTAAAATAGTTTACAAAATGTTTGGGTTCGGACTTATGTGAAGGGTTTGTAAATATTTGCAACCATCCTTCTATTACCCCCCCCCCCTCCAAAAAGAAAGAAATTTCAAGTTTAAAAATGTCACTAAAATGACAAATAAAATCTTCCAAAGTGCTAAAGCTAATGGTAATCAAATAGAGAGGAGTCAGTAGACGGCAGGATTGGAAAAATAAACACTTTTTCATTTGAAATACATACATTCAGATGCAGAAATGGTGACAGTAGCGCTGCTTTAGAAAATATTATTAAATATTACTTAAGTAGAGGTAAACAGTAGTTCAGTTAAAAAAATGACTTAGGTAAGAGTAAAAACGTCGACTGGTGACTAAAGTACAAATGAATCAAGAACCTGGAGATGATGATCCTGAACACCAGCCGTCTCTTGGGTCAAAGTTGTGTTGTTTGGCCACCTTTCTGCCTAGGTGCCCTCCAGATGAGTTAATAATCTGCCCCTCGTGGGGTGACAGCAGTGCCGCTCCAGAACCCACATCTCTGGGTTGCTGGTAAGGGACTAGACTGCAAAAAAAATGTGGACCGGCCTCAGGGGATTCTTCTGCTCCTGTGCTGGAAGGCTCAGTCTGCTGCTCCTCTGGAGGACTGGCGTGGATCCAACATGCCCTTTCAGAGACCCTGCGCAGCTGATGAGCAGACCTACAATCTGCATTTTGCCTTTCCTATCTTTGCATCTCAGATCTTTCACCAGGACCCAGCAGGTTGTGGTTCTGACCCAAGTGAGGGTCTTGGAGAGATGCTGACACTTTACATATTTCTGCAGATGTGCCTACCCATCTCGGTGCTTCAGCTCCTATGGCAGGAGGTTGTCTTTGAATGTGATTGCCTGCTACAAGCTGCAAATAACTATTTCCCCATTTCTTTCTTAGTTTATTTTCCCCCTAACTTCACAAATATGGCCATAAAGGTTGCTGTGCAGAGAACAGCCTGTTTTACAGTCAGACTCTCTGTCTATGGTACCAATACAGGTATAGTGCTAAAATACACTACAGTGACTCACCTGCCTTGACTCACATATGAACTGAAGTGCCATCCCATTCCTAACCCATGGAGTTCAGTATGATGTCGGTTCACCTTTTGCAGTTATTACAGCTTCAACTCTTCTGGGGAATCTGCCCACAAGGTTGAGGAGTGTTTCTAGGAGTTTCTGACCATTCTTCCAAAAGGTCATTGGTGAGGTCACACACTGATGTTGGTGGAGAAGGCCTGGCTCTCAGTCTCTGCTCTAATTCATCCCAAAGGTGTTCTATGGGGTTCAGGTCAGGACTCTATGCAGACCAGTCTAGTTCATTAACACCAGACTCTGTCCTCCATGTCTTCATGGACCTGGCTTTGGTCACTGAAGCAGTCATGTTGGAAGAGGAAGGGGCTGCTCCAAACTGTTTCCACAAGGTTGGGAGCATGGAGTTGTCCAGAATGTTCTGGTCTCCTGAAGCAGTCAGAGTTCCTTTCACTGGAACTAAGGGGCCAAGTCCTGAAAAACAAGCCCATACCATAATTCGTCCTCCACCAAATTTCACACTCAGTACAATGCAGTCCCCAATGTACTGTTCTCCTGCAAGCTCCAAACCCAGACTGGTCCATCAGATTTCCAGATGTAACAATGCGATTCATCACTCCAGAGAAGGCGTGTCCACTGCTCTAGAATCCAGTGGTGGCGTGCGGCACACCACTGCATCAACGCTTTGCATTTCACTTGGTGATGTTTGTTTGGATGCAGTTGCTGGGCCATGGAAACCCATTCCATGAAGCTCTCTGAGCGCTGGACTTGGATTAATCTGAAGGTCACATGACGTTTGGAGCTCTGCAGCAATCGCCTGCAGTAAGTCAGCGACCTCTTTGTGCTTCAGCATCCTCTGACCCTCTCCATCAGTTTATGGGGTCTACCACTTGGTGGCTGAGTTGCTGTTGTTCCCAAACTCTTTCATTTGGTTCTGATAGAGCTGACAGTTGACTGTGGAAGATTTAGGAGTGAGGAATCTTCACCACTGGATTTGATGCACCCAAGAGCGGTCCATTCTTTCACAAATGTTGTGAAGTTGCTTAAGTCTTAAATGTCTGACAGTTGATTGTCCCCTCAAGACCTCAATCTATCTGCTAGATTCACTCATTTGCAGTGTAAACACAAAAGTTTAGTCCTTAAGGCCACTGTGGCCCGCTGCATTTACATACAGTCTGTGGTCTTTCGTGATACATACGTGATATACGTAAGTCAGAAGAGTTTTATTGCATTCGTCGAGGTGTACAGATGTCCGGCGCCCAACAGGTCTTTATGTGAAATCGTTTTTGTGCTGTTCATTTTTGGTCGGTTGACAATTGCACTGACCATGCAAAGTTTACGTAGTTCATACGCAATTGAAACAAATCTTACACAATTGTGTGGGACTCTTGTGTGATGCATACACAAATTTGTGGCTTTCCACGACTGTACCATAGATGTATAACTTACATTTAGCGCATAGGGCATGGAGGTACGCTAAGGTTGGGAGTGGGGTCATCAGGGGCCTCATTTCTAAACGTTGCGTACGCACAAAAGAAGGCGTACGCCACTCTCTACGCAATAGTTGAGATTTATAAAAAGCAAACTTGAGGGGAAAATGTGCGGTCCTTCATCAAGCTCTGACCCAGGCGTACGCACAAAAACGGGTGAAATGAGAAACGGCGACACCGTCGGCAGATGGAAGAAACACGTGAAAGTGAAAATGACAATACTGCCTCATAAATAACATGAAGACTTCACAAAGCAAGTCTCACAATTAACAGCTACATGAACACCTGTTTGATCGATCAGCAGTGAAACAAACAAAAACAATCAAATGACAATTACAACAGAAATTCAAATGAACACATATTTGCAAAAGAAAAGTGAAATATGTTCTGCAATATTGGCATGTTGTGCAATTTATCTTCATAAATAATATAGTTAACAGAACGAAATAATGTACTAAACTGATATTCTCCTCAATGTGTCCGTCTGGAGGAGCAGATATAGGTGCAGACAGACAGACAGACAGACAGACAGACAGACAGACAGACAGACAGACAGACAGACAGACAGACGTATTAATTGTCCACTGGGGAAAGTTGTTTTCATAGTAAAACATTTCTTCATAAGCTACAGAATTATGGTATTCATGCATATGCCTTTAGTTTGTTTTCTTTTTGATAAAACAATGTATGGCGTATGTCTCAACCATTCAGAAAGCAACAAGAAATGACATTTGATGAACAATTTCCCATTTCCACGTGGATTATTACCCACATCTGTAGCTTGTCAGATGCAGTTAAATGGATGGAAATAAAATGCCCCATCACAATGCGTAATGACCACAATGGCTGATCTTGGATCTTAGAAGATGTGGCAAATGGAAGAATTGGGAGTGAACGCATCTTTAGACAGCAAGAAGACTTGCTGGCAAACGAGGACCAGTGGCTTATGAGCCGGTTCCCACTTCCTCCAGCCGTCCTGTTGGAGCTTTTGGGGGGGTGTCACCCGGTGCATCTGGCGCGTCGTGTCCCCCCCCCGTGGCAGACACACTCTGGTGATGCAGCTCCAGACGTTTTTCTACCTGGACTTTGATGTCCGACCATTTCTTTTTTACTTCGGTTGTGAGGCTCCAGCATTTATGGCGTCTGCCACCGTTTGCCACTCACGTGCCTTTTCGGCATTAGTAATGCCCACACTGTGCCCTCCAAACAACATTTTTCTCCTCTTTTCCACCTCGCCAACGATAACTTCTACTTCACATTGAGTGAAGTTACGTTTTTTTGATTTCCTCTCTGTGTTTGTCATGGTTTCACTATCAATGAATATTCATTTGTGGGCGTTTCACGGACTATTTATGGGCAACTATGGGCGTGTCATGAAGCCGCAAAAGCTGAGCAGCATTTAGAATTGATTGTGATTTATTAAGGGAAGGATGCGTAGGATGTGCGTGCGCACGGTTTTATAAATCTGAATATTTCTGTGCGTACGCACGTCCTATGTTTCATCCGTACGCCACTTCTGTGTAGGATTTGCGTCAAAGTTTCATAAATGAGGCCCCTGGATCCCACGTGATAGCACAAGGGTTAAGAGTCTATATCCACCTCAAGAAGAGAGAAAACTTATCAAAATAAAGACAGGAATACAGAAAAAAATCCAACCTTTTATTTTGTTACCATTTCAACTTCAGTGGAGAAGAAGAAAAAAAACAAGACGTGTCTCAAAAGTTTTTTGTTTGTTATATGACAACCCAAAAGCAAAGTTCATCCAGGAAAACAGTGTAATCTCCGTTCCAGTGGCTCAGAATGGACTGAAATGCAGCTTCAGGAGTCATTTCCCAAAGACAAGCTGGGATGAGCAGCAGTGCAGCATCTGGAGCTTTTTGTCGCCGTGTGAGCTCTGAGCACACACGCTTCCTGAAACTTCAAACAGACTTTCAACACTGCTAATACTGAAGTTTGTTTCATGCAAATTTGCAGAAGCATTGTGGTGAAAAATGAAAAGAATAGTCCAACAGCAGGTACTGAAACCCGGAAGGCTGACAGTAGCAGCTGTAGACGTTTCTGTGTCTGAATTCCTTCACTGCTCACTACGTGGCGCTCTTTATCGCCCTCTTTACCCTGTCATTTTTTTAGGGTGTCCAAATCCAACACCCTGGAAATCTTTGACAAGTCTCTGCCAAAATACCCTTCTGCTCACTAGCTTAGAAAATATAGACCACAATGCATTGCATTTGAAAAAAGGTATTTCAACTCCTCAGACGTAGCGTCCACATGTGGGCATCACATCCATCCATCACCTTTTCTAAACCCGTTTGAGCCCTTTTGGGGTGACGGAGCCCAACCCAGCTACTGTTGGGTGAGGGCGGGGTGCAACCTGGACGGCTCGCCAGTCCGTCGCAGGGCGCACACTCACACACATAGGGACATTCTAGAGTCACCAATTCACCCATCCAGGACACTGGATAGTCCTCCATGTTCTAGTCGTCTTGGGGTAACGGAGTAGTGAAGGAATCTGGACGCAACCCTTCTTGTTTATGTCATTCAAAACAAATATTTTATTCATGACAATTTGCAGATTACAGACTTTAAACTCACTAAGAAGCTTCCATGAAGCTCCTGACTTGGTGGCAGAGGCACAGCAGTGAACTCTGAGCACATCGCTCCTATGAGCGTGGTACATAGTTACATGTGGAGCTACAAAGCGTGTTAGTTGTAACTAAAACTAAAATCAGCTTTTCAAGAGGATTGACAGTCCCCTGTCTCTTGAGGTAGTAGATAAGTAAGGCTAAATCACAAGCAAATATTGAGAGAAGGTCTTCTGTAACGACTAAACAGCATCACTGCAGTAATACCACCAGCAGCAGCAGCAGCAGCAGCACACGCATTTACACCCTTCAGCAACACAACGAATGAAACAGAACAATGTGAAGTAGAGGTAGACCGTTTTGTGCATTTAAGTCATCACACAGACAGCACGAGTGCTCTTTATGCTAGAAACTTCACAGAAAACAACAACTTCTGATGAAGCAGCACCTTTACAAATACTAAGCTTCCTATCAGCTGACTAGCAGGGCTGCAGTTGGAGGATGTCGTGACCTGAACGTAGACATGACGATAAATCGGAGGAAAACTCCACATGAAATCGTAACAAAGACAACTGAATCGGATTCAATGAACTTAACGCAGACGTTTAGTGCTTTAGCCAATCAGGAGTTCAGATATGAGAAGAGAAACTCTTTGCAGGAGTCGGTTATTTGAACACTCGGAGGGGAGTCTGACCAGTCCCGTTCCCCCGCGTCTCCTCCGCTAACCCTTGTGGGGTCATCTGGACCCCACAAGATAGCACAAGGGGCTAATAGAAGAGGGGTTTCAACAAATGTCTCCCCTTTTTCAGTCCGTCTGAGGCTCAAGCAGCAGATAAGCAGCTGAAACACCAACAGCCTGGCAAAGCTCAGACCAAAGAGTAGAAAAGCTGAAACTTGGGTTAGGTTCAAACACCTGAATTGTGACCTTGACATTGTGAAGCAAACGACCGAGGGTGGGTGATTTAGGAGGCAATCCTCCCCGCCGAGGCCTGCTCCAGACCAGCAGGAAGACTCTGCATTCATAGGACTCACGTGCAGCTGAAAATCTTTCCCTTTGTCCTCCAAAGCATCACTACCGTCTGTGTACACGTCTAAGTACATTTGTCGTTACACCTTTATCCAGCAACGCTCTGCACCAAACTCCAAACAAGCTTCATGCGTTCTTGTGCCACTTCAGTGGAGGAAATAGTAGCTAAGTGCATTTGAATTGTTTAACAATAGATTACAGACAATTGGATTTAAAAAAACAACAACAGTAAACCTAAAAACAGTTCACAGATAAAACATAGTTAGGGGTACAGGAAAAGCCCAAGTAAAGCAAATTTAGAGTTTAAATGAGATAAAGATTATTGTCCTATAACAAAGATCCTGGATATCCTACTGTATCTATTACTGGGACCGTGTGATTAGTTTACAGACAGCTGGCAGGTTCATAAAGGCTGCTAAGGGCACATTAAACCGGGAGACTTGATTGGCCTTCAGGTTGGTTTGATTGGATAGTCCACTTTCTTTGGACTACACGGAGGATCAAGCAGACCTGGTCCACCAGGAAAAGAAGGTTCGGCTTGTAAACAAAGACTCTGTTCAATCGATTCTGTATGACAGACGTTCTGTGGGCCAAAGTCTCCCAGCTCTGCTCCATTCTGATGGATCCACTGTCAGACCAACAGATCCATGAAGGTCTCTGTTTTCCTGGTCTGAGCTGGAATCTGGATCAAAGCTGTACGGATGGACAGCTACGATATTGATCCCTATTTCTGTTGCAGCGGTAATGTCAGGTTGGAGGTGTGAGGGGCTGTAAGCCAGCAGAGAACGTAAACAAAGGGTATCAGCGGAGGCTTACTGCCACACCAACAGCCCCGCCCACAACGCAGGTGAATTTCTAATGAACTCCTGCCGCTCTGCAGAAACCATGTCCACAGGTTTATGATTTTAGCCAAAAACAGAATAATCAGAATGAAAAGACCGCTATTTGAAAATAGACCAAAAGATTGGTGTAGGACTTTAAAATATATCATTAAAACAATATGGACTATTAGACATGTAATAAAGTATTCTGTGTTGAAACTTGTTGGAGTGAAATTCAAGAGTCAACCAGACCTCAGAGAATTGAATTAGGATTATCATGAGGTCCACGGAACACATGTTCTTTAGACCTTCAAATCAGCTATTTATAGTTTTTCTTCACCCAAATGACTCACAGAATCAAATCTGCCCCAGTTGATCAGTTGGATGGACTTATCGTCCCCCCAACACTCCCACTAACCCCTCCACTCCGCTGCAGCTTCAAACGGTCCGTTCCACAGTAACCCTATCCTTCAGCTTGGACCATTTTAGAAGCCAGTTTATTTCTGTTTTACTTGGACTTTAATTGTACTTACTAAAAAGCAAATAAAACAGAGATTAGCAAAGCTAAATACACGATAACAGGGTTATATTTTGACATTTCAACAGCCCTTTATCCATTTTTCACACAGGACTGTCACGCTGCACATTTCCAATCACTTGAACTCAGTTAAACTGTTGCGTTTTAGTAATACAGGAAATGGTACACAACTAAAAATGAAACAGTGAGCCTCAATTTCAAGACCCATTTTAAGCCACGACAGACATCCCACCCACTTTAAATAATGAGGTATTAATAATGAGGTGACTGGTTACACGTTTCCAGCGGAGGTGCCTTTCTCTTGAGCAACGTTCACCCCTGAAGAGCGGCTGTGGTCACTGCTGGAAGGCCTGGTAGTAGTGAGATAGGCAGCTGGAAGGCTGAGGTAGCTGGCTGTGGCTGTGGACTGCAGGGCCTTGGGGGACATGAGCCTGAGGGGGCTGGAAGAAGGAGAAGGTTCCTGGGGCCTGGCCAGACAGCACAGTGGAGGAAGATGAAGAGGAGCTGGAGGTGGTGGCAGCAGGTGGGTAGCTCATTACCAAGCCCCCCATTCCCATGTGAGGGCTGTAAGGCGGCAGGCTGAAGGGCAGGAAGCCCAGCAGAGGCCCTAGTTCCATGTTGCTGCTGCAGGGCAGCTCAGCTGTGGAGATGGTGGGGCTGCAAGGCATCAGATGGGTGTCACCTGCAGTTACACCAACCACAGTCTCCCTCTGAGGGGAGGTGGAGGTAGAGGAGTTGACAGCATTCAGTTGAGGTGGGGGGGCACTCTGCAGGTCCAGTAGGAAACTGTCCATGTCGGAGCGAGGATAGGTCGTAAATCCATGCTGGTATCTGGAAATGTTGTTCAAGGACTGCTGCTGGGGAGCCGAAGGGGGCTGCAGTTGGTGCTGCCCCTGAGAGGGTCCCACCCCCATACCAGCAGACAAGGAACCCTGCATGTGTGAGTGGCCTATCCCGGGGACGGGACTGACCAAAGGGTAGGACGAGCAGATGTCCCTCGGAAAAACCTCCAAAGAGTCCTTAGAGACGCCCCCCCCATCAGGGGGCAGCAGGCCGGACTCCTCTTTGGCAGGAGTCAAAGGCGGGTCTGAGGCACACTGAGACATCAAGCTCGACTCCTGAGCGTGGCTTTTTTTAAGGTGGCGGGTCAGGTGGTCTCTGCGACCGAAGCGCTGAGTGCAGCGCGGACACAGGAAGTCCCGCCGTCCGGTGTGAACCACGGCATGACGTCGCACATCCTTCCGAGTGTAAAAGCGTCGCTCACATCGCTCACAGGAGTACTTCCTCTCCCTTACAGGCGTGTTCATGCTGCCTTCTGGCGTGGGAGGCATGTCACCGAGGTGGTTCACATTTTCTAGAAGGTCGGGGAAGTCCTCCGGGCAGGGCTTGCCAGCTGAGGTACTGTGAAAGGCCACCAGGTGGCGTCTGTAACCTATCTGTGTGTTGTACTGCTTTCCACAGCTGTGGCAGTAAAAAAGCTCTTTGTCGGTTGAAAGGCTGTTATCCAGCTGACCCTTCAAAGGGTTCTGCTGATGGAACATGGCCTAGCAGCTAGAAAGAAGACTGATATGTAGCTGCACAGCAACTCCTGGCAACAGCCCAAGCACATGTGGCCAACATTCATGGGCAGAAAAGAGCATGAGAACGCACAACTTCTGTCATTTTAAGAAGGCTACCAAATGTTTGGGATCCTGGTAATGACAGATAGGTGGTATCCTGGAAGCAACGGTTCGAGGTTTCCCTAGTCCTGCTAGTACCAGGCAGCATTGAGCAGATTCTGAGCAATCAACTGCAATCGGCCCCGAGGAGCTGAAGGGACAAGAAACTCGAGAGAATTGGCCTGGTTCTATGTTTGCTCCACAGAACGGATCCGTTAGTCAGGAGTTTCTTTAAATGTCCAGAAAGCAGGTCACAGCCAGAAGACACCATCTTTCCAGACCTGCACAGAAAGAGCAAAGAAAACAACGTCAGTGTGTAAAAACGACAACTTCCTTAATACTGCCTCGGAATTTAAAGCTAAACCAGTAATGTGTGATGGGGCGGAGCCATCATTTAGGGAAGGAGGCGGGGCCAGCCTTTTGTGACAGGGGCGGGGCCATCTATTTGGGACAGGAGAGCAACTGAACCAAAACGGCCACCGTAGCCGTAGGTGAAACTTCTAGAGATCTTTTTCAGCATTGCATATGAAATATTAGGACCAATTTCACTAATTCCCAGATCTACTGACACAGAAAAATTAAATTGTCAAATTTCAGAACAATCATTTCTTAAACCAAACCACAGTCCTTCTGTGAATGTGAAATACAAGAAAAACAAACAAACAATAAGTTCAAAAGTAACAAAGTCAACTTCTTAGCACCAACTAGAGCCATTCTGTGACCTTCTCCGTATGACCTCTTTTCTTAAGGCTGGACCTTGGTTATGTTGCTCCCTGCCAGTCTCCAAGCTTACCAGTAGTGGTATTAGCGGCTTGGTACATGGTAGGAAAAACAGAATCAGTAACTAAATCCACATAGTTGGTCAAGAGCACATTTCTGGTCCAGCCAGCGGTCTAACCTGGGCTACACCCCCATGTTGTATGATGTAATAGTAACACACCAGCCTCAGTGTCCCCATGCATGTTACTAAACTTAATACAGTCTTGTCTCCACTGCAGTCTGGCCGTGGGAAGGATTAGCGGTTTTTCCAAAAGGCCCACATTTCAAAATAAGGCTCCCTGAGGACACTGCTTTAGAAGGGGTCCAGACAAACTATCTGTCAGAATCATCATCTCACTGTCCTACTACAACAAAGATTTTAGGGGGAAAAACCTGCTGTTGTATTTCTAGGAACTTTATGAGTGTAAATATGATCATATTTGACCTTTTTAAACTGATGTTCTCCCCTAATAGTAGGACAGTAAGGTGATGATTACCAGGGGTTGACATAGCCCAGAAATTTGCACTGGCCCACAGTGCCAGTAGGTTTTGAAAGTTACTGGGCCGACACCGCGCACAGCGCGACCCGCCGCTACAGGCGGCACCCAAGAGATGGACGCCGCAGGCAGACGCAGCAAGCACCACAGGTGCTTGCAACTTTAGGGGGTCCGGGGACATGCCCCCCTGGAAAATTTTCAAAATATGGTGCGATTTGGTGCATTCTGGTGACCTCTATCACTTATTTATACACTTTTCAATGACTGAAAATAGAGCATATCAAACTTAAATCTGCTCTAGTCTGTTTCAGATTTTCTGAAGAGAGCCCTGCAGTGTAGTAGGTAACACTAGTTCAGAAGTTTTCATGCTGCTTCTAATCACTGCTATTTCACATTTGTTCCTAATCAATAGTTAAGAAGTTTCATCTACTTTTTTGCTCTGACTGCCTTGAGATTCTGCTTTTTGTTACTGTTGCAAAGTTACATTTACTTTTTAGTTACTTTAGTTAATTAAATTAAATAATTGAAAAATTAAATAAAATTAAATTACTGACATCTTTCAGCTTTTGACTAGAAATACTTACTGCTCACAGTGTTGTACAGAAAAACTAAATGAAGTACTTTGACATTCTACTGCATTAGAGTCTGAGATTCAGGTATTTGGAGTTGCCTTTGACATTCAGCTTAAAGCTAGTGGATACAGTTTCATCTTCAATGCATTCATTAAATATCCATTCTCTCTCTCTCTCTCTCTCGAAAACAATAAGTACAAATGGCAGACAAGTTAAAGCAAATTTTGCTTTGATTTAATCAAATGCGAGACAAATGTAACCCCCATTTCTGTGATGAATAATAAATAAATGAAGACACTCTTGGAATCAAAGTCCCAGCTGTGTTTTCAGTCCCACTTTGTAGTCTAGACTAAAATGAGACAAACATTCACGTGAGAGTAGAACCATTTTCTAAAGGATTAACAATACAGCTCATATCTGGGCTCTAAGGTTTTAATTCAATTAATAAACCCTGTCTTCTCCACGGTACATATTGGTACCATGTCCTTGGCTATATGCAAATGTGTCCCACCAGATATAAACTACAACTGTGACGGTGTGGCATTTCTGATCACTGCGCTGATGAAGCAACAGGAGTTTCGGTCAACAAACAGTTCCACACAACAGATGATTTGATTCCTTTCTTGGGAACAAACTTCCCACTCTCACTGGTAGTTATGCTGCCGCTTGCTGTTTTGTGTGCTATGATGTTGTCGTTTGTCCCTTGCGTACCGCCGGGGGAAACTAACACTACGGAAGCTCTGGGGAGCCAAAAATACGCCACTACACACATATTTTTGAAATCGCCCGTAACAAAAAATTTGAATTAATTCATTCACACATGATTCACACACTAATTTTAGAGATCACACAAATGAACTTTTCATTAATTCAGGCTTATAAAAACTTAAACATGTAATTGAATCACAGACCTTATTAGTTATGTTTAGAGCCAGAAACAGAGATTTACCTGAAGACTTACAAAAGCTTTTTATTTTTACCACAGGAGATGAAAATCATAGGAGAAAATGTAATTTCCAACAACAGTTTGCTGGAACAACATTAAAGCTAAAGTCTTTGTCTATAGCAGGGGTAAAAATGTGGAATTCAGGAGAATCAGTTAAAAAGCTGTCAAAATATTATTCAATTTAAATGGATGTATAAAGTTAAACAAATTAGTTTGTACAAACTTGACTGTACTAAATGAATAGAATGTATTTACTGATTATTTAAACTGTATGTGGTGAAATCTGAGCACAGGTGATGGTGTGAGAAATGTAAACATGATGACATGTTTAAAACGGAGCAGACAATTATAAGAATAGTATTCTTCAATTCTTGTCCCTTCTAATCATGAAAATGTTCAATATGTAAGTCAAACATGTAAACATTTGGACATCAATAATTTTCATGAAAGGAACAAATCAATGAATGAATGAATGAATGAATGACTATCACCAGATTTGATATAGTTGCACTTAGGGTTGTGCCGATGGACGATGGTATCGTCCATCGTGATGGGTGACTGACATCACGATGGAGAGACACCATTGTGATGCCACGCCCCCGCCACGCTGCGAGTCGACACCATAAGCCGCGGTTACATGAACAAAATATTTTGATGGGATCAATGGTGGGATTAGAATCCAACCGTGTACATGGGCCCAGAAGAACATTTTCAGATTATAAAAAACGTTCCCATGGGTCACACTTTCAGTCGGAATAAATCATTCGCACATGCGCAGTAGTGTTTTAAAAACCGGAAGAGAAGATTAGTTCCGCCGAGCGGCGACATTATAGATACGTCAGCTTGGTAATATACTAGATCAGTGTTTTTCAACCTTTTTTGAGCCACGGCACACTTGAACCTTGACAAAAATCCCGCGGCACACCAGCATCCCAAAAAATAGATAAATAAAAAAAAAGAACAAGCTCATAGTCTGTATTGATCTACAGCCCCTCTGTAATCTCACATGCATTTTTGTGATAATTGTTGCAGAAAAAGCTGGAAGCTGCAGCTGTTTTTTTTCTAAAAGATGTATTAAAAATTAAGTCAAAAGATTCAAAAACTGTTTGATGTGTGTTCGTTGTTTTAAGACGTTAAGAGGAGAGACTCATTGTCCGCTAAAACAGTCACTTTAATGCATCATGGGAGATGTAGTGCCGATAATCCGGTGACCGCGGAAAGACCCGCGTCTCAGAGCTTCATGGTTTTGTTCACTTGTTCCACAGTCTGATAACAGATTCTGTTGAAAGCTACACCGCTAAAGACGAGCTTTAGCTGGTATTTTTCTTAGAACAGAGACTTTTTTGCGTTAAATCGAAACAAGGAAGTGAAGACTTCAACCACTTCTGATTGGTCAGACTGATGACATGTGATTAAGCCTTCAAGAATGATTGGTGGAGACAGTAAAAGGGACGGGACTTTTCCTTACACAGTTAAAGCTGCAGCTATCACTGTACCGCGGGGGACCGTCATTCTTATTAAAGTGTCTTTAATAGAATCATATAAACACAAAGAAAAAATATTTTTATGATCTTTCATATTCTTAACTTCTCAGTGTTTTATCAGGGCCTGTTTGGATGAACAAAGAGCTGATTTCCTGGAGATGGTAAATATTTCTAGATGATCAGTTAATGAGGGCAATTTCTCACGGCACACTTGACCATCTCCCACGGCACACTAGTGTGCCGCGGCACACTGGTTGAAAATCACTGTACTAGATGATCTCCTAAACGTGCTTTTATATTACCGTTATTCTGAAGCGCCTGTTCGCTCATCATTTTAATTGTAATCCGTGTGGTCAGTGCTTTTTCTGTTGAACGGAGCCGGAAAGAAGTCCGTATTAGCAGTATGCTAACAACACGGGCTAACAACATTAGCATGAACATAAATCCATGCGTGAAACGCTGCAATCTGCATCCTGGCTGCACGTTAATATGTGGGAATAACATCAGCCTTTATTTTGTCTGGACACGACTGGAAATACAAATCCACGTGATTGTTTGAACGGTTTCTAAAGACTGAGCGACATTTCTGCTTTAAAAAGCTCACACCGCCCCAAAGCCGCTGTGTGTGCTGGCGGTCCGAGCTCTGCCCGGCCGGACCCACACTTTTACCGGGAGACCCGGTTCTAATGAGTTCGGTAGCTCGTTCACCTATACCAGGGGTCGGCAACCCAAAATGTTGAAAGAGCCAAATTGGACGAAAAAAAACAAAAGTGTCTGGAGCCGCAAAATATTAAAATTCAATTCAATTCAATTCCATGTTATTTTATTTGTATAGCCCTAAATCACAACAACAGTCGTCTCGATGGGCTTCGAACTAAAACATGAACTCAAAAGGATCATAAATACATAGAGTTCAATAGGAAAATACTAAAATGAACTAACAAACTGACTAAGCTATACTGGCATCCCTGCCCTTAGACCCCCCTTTGCCCTATTTAAGCCTTATAATGAAGGCAACACGTGTAATATGTATCTATATGTATCTATATTAGCCTACTATCTAAATGACTAAGTTGCTTCAAATACATAATGAGCATTAATGATTAAATGTTTATTTGCCCTGCAGTGCATTCTGGGAGAACGACGCGTCACGTGACTGCTCTGTTGAAGTTTTAACTTCATTACAATATCAATGAATTATGTTTGATTGCTTTGATAAAATTAAAGAAATGTAATAAAGTAATCAGATTTTTGATGTCATTTTATTTTGTGGATTTGAACAAAAAACACTAAAATAGAACGTGCTCCATGACCGTCAGCTGTGCTCCAATGACAGAACAGCTTCAAGCATCTGCGGCGTCTGCAGACTTTCATTCAGCTCCTTCAGGTGTCTCCTCACAATCACATCCACCAAAAAGTGCAGCTTTTCCAGCCACTCAGCATCTTCCAGTTGTAGTTCAGGTCTTTGCTTGTCAGGAAAGTTTTCACGTGTTCTAAACAGACGACAAAGTGACGCTAAACGTCACTCCTGGACAGCCATCACACTTTTATTTGTTGTGTAGCAGGAGATCAGAATATTCACTTTCAACTTCATCAAGCTGTAATGTTTCCATGACAGATGAGTTTCAGCGCATGACGTGAAGACTGAAAACTTGGTTATTTATTTAAAAGTTTTATTTCAATGAAACTTTGTTGCCACCCCATTGGTTGAACGGTACCAGCTGACAGGTGACAGCCAGGTGACAGGGCGACACACCTTTTATTTTTGCAAGGAGACGCGGGAGCGCGGGGGGGGGGGTGTGTGCACAGCTGACAGAGACGCAGAAGCGTGGAGGAGCAAGCGATCTCTCATACGGATGACCTTTCCCAAGTCGGATTATTTTCCTATGGAAAATAATCGTCCGGTTCGAACTGTAGGGTTTTGTATATATTGTGTATTTGGGGAAATTGGGTTTTTGATGTTTTTTTGTTTTTGTTTTTTAAATTTTTTTCTTTCTTTTTTTTTTCTTCTTTTTTTAAATGGTTTTTTTTTTTTTTTTTTTAACTTGTCCTGTCCAACAGCTGGGCAAACAGATGAGAGCTGAAGGCCTCTTGTGTTGGACTTATTTTACTTTAACAACAGGAGTTATTAATCTTCAGACAAACCAGAGGAATGTCTGAATAAACCCCTTTTGGAATCAAGGACAAACTTTAATCAAATTCCATCAGATTTGAAAATCTTTGGTGTTGGACCGGACGGAAAAGGAAAGGAGGGAAGAAGAGAGAGGGATGTTGGGGGGGGGGGGATAGGAGGATGATAATAGGAGGGGGGGATAGGAGGGTGATAATAGGTTTTTTGATGTTTGAGTGTTGGGCGAAGTGTTTAATGTACGTTTGTCACGCTCACATAATACACGGCTGCACAAACAAACTGTTATGAATTTGTTTCTTGGTCATATTAGAGAGCAGATTGTCCTAATATTTAATGCCCCAGCCGTAGAACGGCGTTGTGACCTTCCCCTCACTGAGTGGAGGGTGAATTGTTACAAAGCAATGCACGGAACTGATGGTGGTTCGATTCCCATCAGCCACCTGCCTAGCGGTCCGCCGCCCTGCTGGTAGAAACGTGTGTTGCGGGCTATGACGCAAATTTTCGTTGACAGAAATGTTGAAATTTAATATTTTTTCTGCACATCCTTACAGCGTTGGAAAACGTTAAGAATGTTTGTGTCTTGTTTTCCTCCTACATAAACCATATAAACCAAAAAAATATATTTCTCTCCCCCATCTTTTTACATTTTTGAAAATGCTCCAGGGAGCCACTAGGGCAGCGCTAAAGAGCCGCAGGTTGCCGACCCCGACCTAGAGCTAGCCCACACGTAACAAAGCATCCCCTCTTCCCCTCAAACACAAAGCTGTAAGTCCGCGCTCCACCGGTGCACTTGAGTAATTAAGTGCGGGAGCGACTACTTCTTTTCTATTTTCTTTTTTTGTTAGTCACTTCCCTCAGTTTATACTGGATCATCGCGGATGAGTCATTAGTTGGGAAATAAAATAATAAAGTAAAATAACAAAGAATAATTAGATAATTATAATAACGAAAAATTACCCCCCCCCCCCCCCCCCCCCGACGATACCATCGTCCATCCCGATAGTTGACTGCAAACATCGTCAACTGCCAATTTAAGGGACATCGCCCAACCCTAGTTGCACTATTCTTACTTGATTGTTCAATTTTAAAATGTTTGTGCAAAACCAACTGCAGGTTTTGAACACGTATATAATCACAGCATGCTTGATAAATTTTACACATAACAGACCAACATCATACTCAGTTCATAAGTTCATTTGTAACTACACAAAATGAAAATACGCTGAAGTTTACTACGTTTTTCTTTTGTCTAAATCAAAAATGTAACTAACAAAAATGTTGATTTTTGGGGGATTAAATAGTACCTTATACTTTCCAATAGTAGCCCCAGCGTTTATTCCAAACATTAGGCAGCAGGCCCGGCATTGCTTAGAGAGCAGCGTTTATTCTACCACAGACAGAATGGTAATGGCTAACGGTTCGTCTGGAGGGAAATTTGGTCAAAAAATCCAGAGAAAAACTTCATTTCAGGATTTATTGAAATGATAAGAACATTGTATTGTGTTTTGATTAGCGTCATCAACCTCCGTATCAAAAATCCTCTTGGCTTTCATGCTAGTCATTGCTCAATAATCCACTTCCGAACCAGTTCTTCTAATTTGTCGCTTGCTTTCTCCGCCGCTTCACCAGGAAATCGGTTGGCTCTTTTTTCTGCAGCCGTATCACCCATCTGCTTGAGCCATTCACGGAAAAGAAGTAGGACCTAGATGATTTCTCACCAGAATGGTTTTTGCCGTAAGAAGTTTAAATCTTGGCCATCGCCACACCGGCTAACAACACCACAGAGACCCCCTCCGTCTGTGCACCTGTGCAAGGGGCGGGGGCTCTTAAAGGAGCCCAGCCACCATTAGCGTCCGGCGTCTAAAGTAAAAATCACCTGTTCGACCCAATGTTCATCGAGATAGGTGTCTATTAGAGATCGGCTACTACAAGAAGATCCACGGTACTTAAATGTGTCTGTTGGCCAACTTACCTCAGTCCTGTTTCTTTTATTTTGTTTTTACTTTTGTTTACACTTAACTCCAAATTTTTCAAAATAGATTTTTTTCCTTCAATCTAGTTATTATTAGACACCAGCTGTTTCAGTTAGAAAGATGACTTGGACCAAACACTGGGATCTCTGGTAGAGCCATCCAATAGGACCAAAAAATAAAAGTCTCTGATTTTGTTTCACACCAAATTTGATTCTCGATTTTAATCTATTTTTTCTCCCCTTTGTTTGACGTTCTTTAACAAAAATTACAAATTTTCAAATATGTATAATTGTATAATTGTTTATAATGTGTTCATATGTAGAAAGAAGAAAAAAAAATTATGTTTGTGTTTATAACAATGTTTTTTTTTCTGTTTTTTTTTTTAAGTTTTATTTATCTATTTCTTTTTTGCTTTTCTAGAGTGTGAACGTTCTTTTTATATTCTCTGTATATATATATATATATATATATATATATATATATATATATATATATATATATATATATATATTCGAAATAAACTTGTTTCCATACCAAAATTACAAATGGTGGAAAACATTGAACAGAAACTATTTTATTTTGACATCTCCTTTGGAAATTGAGTCCAACACAAAGTTTAACTAAATACAAGCTGTACAAATGTTGGCAGAACAAAGCAGCAGATGTTTCGGGAGCTACCGCTAGCTTGAGCATCTCTACAGAGAAGTGCTTCTTGCACTTGACAGAGTGTCTGTTTCAGGTGTTAAAAAAATGTCCTACCTCCACTTTTGCCAGCGACAACCTTCAAACTGATTTTACTGCGTGTGGTTTGATGCTCCATGTTTAAAGTCACAACCTGCACTGGTCAACATTTCTTTTTTCCCTCACCAGCCAAGTTGGCCAGTAGATGAACAGATCTACCGGCCAGGCACATTATTGACCAGACAAATTATTACAGTATATTCAAAAGAAATGTAGCTGTTATTTAAAAAAAATGATATTATTTTTGATGCAAAAAAGAGAGAATATGACAAACAAAAATGTCAGGTAAAAACAACTGTTTGAATTCATTGCTCTCTGATTTTGGCATCTTCACGCGGTCTATGACGTGTTTTTTTTTTAAATCACAAAATGACTTGTTTCTTTTCTAAAGCACAGCCCCCTGTACCCCCTTTAAAGAGAGGGGTGTCAGTCAGTCACTCGAAATCTGAACCATCTGAAGAGAGTGAAAATTATTTTCTTAATAGTAATTTATAAATGTATAAACACATCTTTAATGTCATCTAAATGTAAACTCGTATTCAAATCTGCTGACCAAAGGACAGATTTACTGTGGAGTCTTAATTGACAGAAAATGCACTTTTTTCTGAATTCTGCCTCCAGGTGTCTCATTTGATATGAAATCATAACAGAAAACAGCCTGAAAACATGTTATGGATTCTTGTCATGATGTTGAAGATACAACGCTCTCATTAAGGGGGTCTTTTTCAGCTGAACCCCAGCTCTGTGGTGGTAGATCCTGCTGACAGAGTTTCATTCACAGTAAATTCATACCTGTTGTTGGATTTAGAAAATGTCACATGAATTCAGTTTGTTGTATTTATCTGCTCAGTAGGGTTGGGCGATGTCCCCTAAATTGGCCGTTGACGATGTTTGCTGTCAACCATCGGGATGGACGATGACATCGTGGGGGGGGGGGGGGGGGGGGGGTATTTTTACATTTTTCGTTCTTATATAACTGCTATTCGTTATTTTGCTTTTTTCATTTTATTTCCCAACTAATGACTAATCCGCGATGATCCAGTATAAACTGAGGGAAGTGACTTCAACAAAAAAAGTAACAAACAAAATAACAAAATAGAAAAGAAGTAGTCCGCTCCTGCACTTAACTAGCGAAGTGGACCGGCGGAGTGCGGACTTACAGTTTTGTGTTTGATGGGAAGGGGGGGGGGGGGGGGGGGGGGGGGGGGGGACATGAGCGGTATGTGTGGGAGATTTAAGACTGCGATCCGTCCCGCAGCTCTAGGGGTACGAGCTACCGAACTCAGAACCGGGTCTAAGTGAGTGTCTGAGCACAGCTCGGATCGTCAGCAGACACAGCGGTTTGAGCTTCAAAGCAGAAATGTCGCTCAGTCCTTAGAAAACATTCAAACAATCACGTGGATTTGTGTTTCCAGTCGTGTCCCGACTAAATAACGGCTGATGTTATTCACAGGATGCAGCGCCACCCAAAGCTAATGTTGTTAGCCCATGTTAGCATAGCAGTATGCTAACATGGGCTAACAACAGCGCTCAGAAAAAGCGCTGACAACACGGATTAAGATTCAAATGATGAGCGAACAGGTGTTTCATAATAACCGTAACATTATTAAAAGCCCGTTTAGAAGATCATCTCGTATTTTACCGAGCTGACATGTCAATATATATAGCCGCTCGGCGCTGTCGTTTTGTATTTAATTGTTACATTCAATAAAGTTTGAAAAAAAAAAGCCGCTCGGCGGAATTTATATCCTTCCGGTTTTTATTCCGACGGAAAGTGTGACCTTAGTGAACGTTTTTATATTCTGAAAACATTTTTCTGGGCCCATGTACACGGTTGGATTCTAATCCGACCATTGATCCCATCAAGATATTTTGTACATGTAACCGCGGCTTATGGGGTCCACTCGCAACGTGGCGGGGGCGTGGCATCACGATGGTGGTCTCTCCATCGGGATATCAGTCACCCATCACGATGGACGATGATATCATCCATCGGCACAACCCTAATGCTCAGTGAAAATATCGTCTGCCTTTGAACCACTTTGTGATGGCAAACTGGCGTCACGTGGAACAGCTGGTTAGCATAGCATGATAGCGTTGTAGCATCAGTGTGTAACAACACCGCCGTCTCCAGATCAACACTTTTCATTAAACGTTCTAGTGCTGCGGTAAGTCCAACAGGTTTACCGTACTCCAGATCTGTCTGAATCTCGTTAAAAACTGCCACATTTATTTCCCCCCAAAACTAAATCGTCAAAAACAATAAATTCAAAGTTAATTGATCATCATTAATCCATCATCAGTAAAACACGGTGGAGGCCGTGTGATGGTCTGGGCGTGCACGGCTGCTAGTGGCACTGGGACACTAGTGTTCACTGATGACGGGACACAGGACAGAAGCAGCCCAATGAATTCTGATGTGTTCAGAGACAGACTGTCTGCGCAGATGCAGGTGAATGCAGCCAAACTGATTCATCACACAGATGGACAACGACCCAAAACATCCAGCCAAAGCAACTCAGGAGTTTATTAAAGCACAGAAGTGGAATATTCTTGAATGGCCAATGATTAAGAATGATCTTAACTAGGGCTGCACGATATGAGAAAAACTAGCGATATGAGTGATCAATGTTGTGATAACGATATAATTTGCGGTATATACACAAATAGTAAAACAACCAAAAACATAATTACCGTTTCACTACAACAGTTTAAAAATTATACTCCAAATGACCCTTGTTGACCTAGGAGGCAAACATCTAACATAATATCTCTATCTGATTGGTCAACAACGTGAAAGGGTCCATCCGATTGGTCAAATGCATAAATGGATTTATTTGATTCGTTAAATGCTTCAAGCTGCCATAAGATTGTTTTAGCACATTTAAGGTAACCATTTATTGCGATTTTTGCTGACTTTTGCGATATGGACATTGCACTGCTTGATATTGCGATAACGATAAATTTGTGGTATATTGTGCAGGCCTAGTCTTAACCCCATTGAGCAGCATTTCACTTGTTGAAGACTAAACGTCAGACAGAAAGGCCCACAAACCAACAGCAACTGAAAGCTGCTGCAGTAAAGGCCTGGCAGAGCGTTCAGAAGGAGAAAACCAGCATCTGGTGACGTCCATGAGTTCAAGACTTCAGGCTGTCATTGCCAACAAAGGCTTTCAACCAAACATTAGCAATGACTAGGGGTGTAACGGTACACGTAGTTGGACCGAACCGTTTCGGTACGGAACTTTCGGTTCGGTTCACGTTCGTACCGTTTCGCTTTTCGGTTTGTTTAATTTTTCCCCGCAAATGTATTAACTTTGCGTTGAGGCTGAACTGATGTTACTCGCGGTATTCCGCCGAGACTCTCACTGGTTTCTGCACTCGCATGCCTGTATGAAAGGGGGGGGCAGAGCGTGTCGCGCGCAGCGCAACAGTGTCTGTGACCGTGCGTTTAGTTTGTGTAGCTCAGTTATGGAGAACGGCAATAAGTCCAAGCGGGGAGGTGAACCCCGAAGGAAGCTCCGCCTTCCACGGTCAGAAAGGTCATTGCAGCTATCAGGTGATGGAGGTGACAGTGAGCATGTCCACAGGATCAGCATGGATAATGCTGAGCTCACGCTCTCCTGTGGGGAATGCTCTGTTGTGTTGACATCGTTACTCAAAGATAGTGTATGCCACAGAATAGATGTGTTAATGCTCTGAAAACGGCATGACCCGACTGGAACAGTCTACTAGAAAATAAATGTGCAAGTTCATTTTTCATTCCAGTGTTAATTATTCAAAGTTTTTAGTTCCTGGCAGCTAATAGTTTTTCTTATTTTATTAAGCAGATCCCCTAGAGAGGTCAATTTTATTTATTGTTATATAAAACCAATAAATGCGTTTTGCAAGAAATTATTTTCTGCCTTTTTGTACAGAAAAAATACCAAAATATATGAATTAAAGCTTTATTAATCTCCCAAGGGAGAAATTCAGGTGTCCGACAGCAAAACACACACAATAAATAACAATAAGATAATACTTTATAAAACAGAAGTTCATATCAGGCAGGTTTGTTAAACAGCCGTACCGAACCGAAACGTATCGAACTGAGCCCTATGAAACTCTGATTCGAACCGAAACGAGATTTTAGCGTATCGTTACACCCCTAGTAATGACCATTTTGTTTGAGTTATTTCATTTGTCCAATGACTTTAGAGCCCATGAAATGAAGGGATTGTGTTTAAAAAATACTTTTTTACTTTTTGTTCAACCCATGGAATAAAAGCTGAAAGTCTGCATTTCAATGACATCTGAGTCGTTTTATTTAAAATTCACTGTGGTAATGTACAGAAACTAAATTAGAAAGAATGTGTCTCTGTCCAAATATTTATGGTCCCGAGTGTGTACACACACACACACACACACACACACACACACGCACACACACACACACACACACACACACACACACTCATCTTTGCATTAAAGCAAAGAGGATTTTTGACATGGAGATTGATGACCCTTCAGAGTAAAATGTTCACAGCCGGTGTTATTTAGAATATCGTTCAATGTTTTTATGATCAACATTTCAATAAATCCTGAGATGCTTATCAGGCGTTTTTCTCTGCGTTTGTTGGCCAGATTTCACAGCAAAATGAACCTGTTAGCATCACCGTTCTGTCTGATGGAGTCCACGTCCGACTCTCTAGGAAACCCCAGCAAAATGTGTTAAATAATTCCTTAAAAATGTGCGACAACTATTAACACACACACACACACACACACACACACACAAATATATGTTTAATTATTATTAGCAAGTGTGTGCAAATAATTTGTGATAATCTTACTGATATTTCAAATGTCAGGGTTCAGAGCACAGAGGGATTATTTCCCATCAGTAAGTGAACGCATCTGTCTGCTTTGACTTGAACTTGAGTTGGACCGTGGAGATGCTCTGCAGAAGTTGGTTGGCCTTCCAGCAAGTTCTGTTAGAACCGTCAAAAGCCACAGCGGGAAAGTTCTGCTTGTTGCTGGGGAACTTCAGTGATTAGACTCCAGCTTAGAACCAGCCGAACACACTCGCTGTCTGTGTCAAATGGATCCGGGCGACAGACAGAGCCTGGAAGAACCGAGCCCGAGGCAAACGGAACGATCCGCACACGATGTTCCGGGAACTCGGGTTTCTTTCGGAGTTGGAACTGAGTTAAAGGCCTGCATCGATGGAGAGACCCAATCATTTGTGAGCCACGGCTCGAAGCCCGGGAGAACCCGCCGCTTCCCGAAAAACAAAGACGAGCGGCGCAGCACCAACTTTTCCAGCAACTTTGTCTTTCAAAGTCAACTTCTCGGAGCGGAGGAGCGGCGCGAACCGCGACCCACGGCGGCCCACGGCCACTCGGCAGTACTCACCGACGGCTCTTTGCTTTAGCCAGATACCCAGGCTCCATTTCGTTTCATGATCGACATTTTGCGACAAGTTTTGTACCAAGCGTGCAGCTGGGCCTGGACTGTTGGAAGCCAGGCATTCTGGGAAGCTGACGTCACAGTCTGGATTTAGAGGAAGTCCAGTGGAGCCCGCGCGCCACTCAGCTCTCAGGTCCTTCAAGACTCTGCAGATTCTGCTTACCTGTAAACATGTGCAGGTCTAATAGCACACGGAGAAAAGTTCAGCATTTGTGGATACAAATATTGTGGGGCCACAAAAAAAGATTATTTGTGAACTTAAACCTATTAATTTGCAGTTTCACATTTTACTATTTCATTTTCATTTATTTATTTGTTCCTTTCATGAAAATTATTGATGTCCAAATGTTTACATGTTTGACTTACATATTGAACATTTTCATGATTAGAAGGGACAAGAATTGAAGAATACTATTCTTATAATTGTCTGCTCCCTTTTAAACATTACATTTACATTTCTCACACCATCACCTGTGCTCAGATTTCACCACATACAGTTTAAATAATCAGTAAATACATTCTATTCATTTAGTACAGTCAAGTTTGTACAATCTAATTTGTTTAACTTTATACATCCGTTTAAATTGAATAATATTTTGACAGCTTTTTAACTGATTCTCCTGAATTCCACATTTCTACCCCTGCTATAGACAAACACTTTAGCTTTAATGTTGTTCCAGCAAACTGTTGTTGGAAATTACATTTTCTCCTATGATTTTCATCTCCTGTGGTAAAAATAAAAAGCTTTTGTAAGTCTTCAGGTAAATCTCGGTTTCTGGCTCTAAACATAACTAATAAGGTCTGCAATTCAATTAAGTGTTTAAGTTTTAATAAGCCTGACTTAATGAAAAGTTCATTTGTGTGATCTCTAAAATTAGCTTTATGAATAATTGGAATTGCTCTCTTCTGTAACAGAATTAAGGGCGTTATATTAGTTTCATATGTATCCCCACACTTCAATACAATATGTAAAATAAGGTAAAACCAAACAGCAATATAACATGTGCATAATATGACATGGTAAAACATATTTAGATTTGTTCAGAACAAAAAGGCTCTGGGCTTCTTTATTTTTTACATAAAATGTATGAGATTTCCATGTTAATTTGTCGTCCAACATAACCCCTAAAAATGTAAATTCAGACACCTGTTCTATGTTTATGTTGTCAATGGACAAAGTCACTTCTGTTCTGTTTTTATTACCAAACACCATGAACTTTGTTTTTGTTAGATTCAAAGACAGTTTATCGTAATGAAACCACATTTTAAGTTTTATCATGTCCATTTCAATACTTTTAGCTTTGGTTTTCAGATTATCCCCAGAAGAGAAAAAGTTAGTATCATCGGCAAATAAAACAAACTGTAACAACTTAGAAATATCACAAATATCATTTATATATAAAATTAAAGTTTAGGTCCTATAATTGAGCCTTGTGGAAGTCCACAAATAATATTCATGAGATTACCTCCAAACTGCACATATTGTTGTCTGTTTTGTAAAAAACTGGTGAGCCAGTTCAGGGCGATTCCTCTAACCCCAGATGCATAGAATTTAGAAATCAGGATAGAATGATCTATGGTGTCAAAAGCCTTCTTTAAGTCAATGAAAACTCCTATTGTAAATTTCTTTTTGTCAATTGCTGTTGAAATTTCTTCAACTATTGTCATTATAGCCAAATCTGTAGACCTATTGGAACCAAACCCAAACTGATTCTCACTTAACAATTTATTTTTTTCAATAAAGCTGTCTAGTTTGTTAACAAACTTTTCTAAAACTTTTGAAAATTGGGAAAGTAATGATACTGGTCTGTAATTATTCATAGTATGTCTGTCTCCATTTTTGAAAAAGGAATAACTTTTTCATCCTGTCAGGAAAAATTCCCAAGTTAAGTGAAAGATTAAAGATGTGATGTAGTGGTTTTACAACACAATCTATGGTCATTTTTATTAATTTCATGTCAATCCCATCACTGTCCTTTGAGGTCTTGTTTTTTAGTTTGTAAACTGTAGTCAAAATGTCATTTTCAGTCACATCAGATAAATACATAGATTGGGAAATCCAATTTTTATTTTTACTAACATCTTTTGCTTGTATATTGCATGTGGTATTTTCTGCTAAGTTGGGACCTATATTTACAAAAAATGAATTGAATTCATTTGCCATGTCTTTTGCTTTTTAATGACCACATTGTCTTTAAGGAAGAAGTGAGGTCGTTCTATTGATCCTGACTTATTTCCTATGACCTTATTCAGAATATTCCACGTACCTTTATGTTATGTTTATTTTCATACAGAATCTTATGATAGTGTTTCTTCTCAGCTATTTGTTAACTTGTTTTTGTAAACCTTATAACGTTTTTCAGCTGCTGCTGTTCTTAAGTTTAAAAAGTCCTTATAGAGTTTATTTTTCTTTTTACAAGCATTCTGTAGGCCCTTTGTTATCCAGGGTTTTCTTTTATTTTTAAATTTAGGTCTACCTAGAACTTCTGGACAATGTCTATTGTAAAGATCTAAATAACATTTCAGAAAAGCCTCATATGCACCATTTACATCATCCGTATAAATTTCATTCCAGTCTTGATTTATGAGATCGTTTCTTAAATCGTTCACAGTTTCATCATTCCTTAGTCTTTTGTGTATTTGGTGGATTTCTGCTGACTTTTTTGGCAACCTGAAGTCAAATATAGCAAATATAGGTAAGTGATCACTTATGTCATTAATTACTAACCCGCAATTTCTTTGACTTTCCAAAATATTGGTAAAAAATGTTGTCTATTAAAGTTGCACTAGTTGTTGTTATTCTGCTAGGCTTTGTAATCAAAGGATACAGTCCTTTACTATATAATGAATCAAAAACATCAGATGTTTGTAAATGTGAATCTAGCTTTATGAGATCTATATTGAAGTCTCCACAAATTATTAATTGTTTATGATGGTTTAGATTCCTTAACATATCTTCTAAATTGTCCTTAAAAGTCTCAGTTTTTGATCCTGGTTTCCTATATTCATATTTTTGTTTTTTTGTAACTCTATTTCCACAGCAACAAATCAGCTGCTAAATCATCCATAGCAGAAGTCATACATTTTAGCGGTTTCCATTTTAAACCGTTGTCAATATAAAGGGCATTTCCCCCTCCAATCCTATTTGTTCTGCTATTGAAATACAAATCATAACCTTCAACTTTGAAATTATTTTCCTTCCCTTTATTTATCCATGTCTCTGATAGAGCAATTACTTTAAAGTTTCCTTTAAATGTGTCCAAAAAAGATTTGAGTTTATTAAAATTTCTTGGTAGACTTCTACAATTGAAATGAATAACAGAAAATGTTCCCTCAGTTTTAACTTCACTGAGTTGTTCCTCACAGTAATATCTGCAGGTATCCTTGAACTTATTAAACACGTGTCTCTGGATCCACATCATTATCAAAATAATAAAGTCCGTGTTCAGTATAATCAAACTTAGAAGTGTTTTCACTGAGTCAGTCATTTGTGCTGAAAATAAAGTCCTGCTCTCTACAGAATAGTCCACAGTCTGATTCTGTCAGTAGAGTCTAAACAAAATGGAACTTTAGAGTTTTTCATTTGTACTGATTGTTACGCCCCCTTCTGTGTCTAGGGGTGACTGGAGGCATAACATAAAAAAGTAATGGTTTTGGCTACCAAAGTTGACTGCAACACAAAACACCAAACAAATGTCTCCATAAAATAACCAAATTTATTTACAAATAAACAACAACCAGCAATAACTAAAAGTGAAGCTAAAAGGCTTCAGGGTGAACCCAGGCCAAAATAACAAACAAAAACCCCAACTAACTGAAACATGTAATCTTACCTGCAAATGAAAGAAAAGGGAAATCAATGACAAAACACTAACCTCCCTAACCTAACAGAAACAGGAGAAAACATGTACTAAAGAAAATGGCAGTTCACCCCTACAGCTTCACTTAAACATAACTATAAACCAAAAGACTAAACAGAGTGGGCACAAACTACAAAGAACTAATCCAAAATACTAAAGTGCAACACAAACTAAACAGGTGGTGAAATACAAAACAAAATGGAGAAGAAAACAAAATGGAGAAGAGGGCCAAGCTGCAGTGGAGGCTTTTGCTGCAAGGCACCCTTCTCACCGGCTGGAGGTCCAAGTGGTGGCTTTAAAGGCTGCCTCCACCAGCTTGTCCAAATTGAGGCCACACCCTTGCCGGCACACCTGAAAATAATCACAGACATACAAACAAAGATCCACAAAAAACACAGAAGTCCCACTCTGATACAAAAATACACAAAAACACGGAGCAACAGAACCAAACAAAAACTAAATAAAACCAAATACGGCCACAGCCGTAACACTGATCCAGGTCTTTCAGTTGTCTCACTTCTACCACTTTAGCTTGGTCTGGTGATCCATTTAGTTTCATGAACACTTTTCCATTCCTGGTCCAGGAGGCTTGTATTTTATGTTGCTTTTTCAGGATATGACATGTCCAAGCAATTTCTGAGTTTTTCTTGGTCAAGTGCTCATTTAAATAAACTCCAGTGCCTTCAAGTTTCTTTGCCTCCTTTAGGATTTCCACTTTGTGCTTTCTGCTCACAAATCATATAATGATCGCAGGCTTCTTTTTTTAATCCTTACTTGGCAGAGTGTGGCATGCTGAGATGTGTCGACTATCCGATGAATGTCTTTACTTCTCATATAGTGGATCACTTGTTGCTCCAGGGTGTGCTGCTCCTCAGATGGTGCATCTTCACCTTCTTGATCACTTCTAACTATGATGTCTGGTCTCTAGCCCTGTGAGCAGAAGGTCATCTGCTCTGGAATTCTGCTCCAAGTCATCCACCTTTTGCTCCAGGAGTTCAATCCTTAGATCCTTTTGTTTGATGATGGCCTTTAGCTCCTGGATCTCTTTTTCCATGAGACCTGTCAGTGTTTTCTGATCGTTTACCACTTCACTGATGTCCCTTGACATAAAGTTCAGAGATTCCTTCATATCTGCAATTTCAGCAGCTTGCTTAGTATTACTGGACATCTTGCTCTGAGTCCCAATAGAGGATGACATGCGCTGCACGCTAGTTCTCTTCTTTCTGGACACAACTACTAATTGCCAAAATTATCCAGTAGAATAAAGTGGATACATGAAGCACAAACACCAATATCTTGACTTTTGATGGATGTCATCATATTTGAGCGATTTTTGATGGATTGTATCAGGCCTTTAGGCTGAGAAAAGCATTGGCAGCCATCTTGAGCCTATAATAGGCTTAAGAGGAGCATGATTCACCCCTTTAACAATTTATTCATATCATTATTTGTGGCTGCCGATAGGATTCGTAGTCGATTTTGGTTTATTTCGAATGATCCAGTTGGATCCAATTCACTGCCTTGGAATTAATTCAGGACATTTTTTATCCCAAACTTCCAGCAGTGAGACTCAGACAGAAATTCCTGCTACTGAACAGTGAAGTTTTCCAGATTCTTGGATTTCTTCCAGATCATCAAGTGGAAATGAAATATGTGTCCAAACAAACAAGTCAACTAGAATGAATGTCAAATTCATTCACATGTTAGTTTCCTAAAGTTCACCGCTGTTGTTTTTCCACATCCAAAGAATCCAAAGGTGTTGGGAGAGGGGAGTGGATAAATGAATCCAAGTGCAGACACAAACTGATAGAAGTTAAGTTATTTAATTTGACTTGGCAGGCAGGCAGGCAGGTGGACTGGAAGGCAGGCTGGAAAACGGTCTGGACGACGCCGGCGAAGATCCCGGATCAGGGAGGCATCCAGGATAAAGGACAGAGGAACCCAGGCACGCTCTTCCGGGCCATACTCCACCCAGTCAACGAGGTACTGGAACCCCCGACCACGTCGACGAACATCCAGAAGATGCGGACAGAGTAGGCGGGCCAGCCACCAACCAACCGGGCGGGAGGAGAGGGCTTGGAAGGAGGGACCAAGGCACTGGAACAGACCGGCTTGAGGTGTGAGACATAGAAAACGGGATGAACCTTCATAGAGGCAGGGAGCCGGAGCTTGACCGCAGACGGGTTGATGACAGCCAAAACCTCAAAGGGGCCCAAGTAACGGGGAGACAGCTTCCTTGAGTCAGTACGGAGTTGGATATTCTTGGAAGACAGCCACACCTTCTGACCAGGGCTATAACAGGGAGCAGCCTGCGCCTGAGCCAATCTCCACACTCAACGGCACCTACGGATGTGCAGCTGGACAGATGGCACAGAAACCTCCTCCTCCTGGGCTTGAAACAGGGGTGGCTGAAACCCCAGAGAGCATTCAAATGGTGACAGACCTGTGGCAGAGCAGGTGAGGGAATTATGGGCATACTCAACCCAGTCCAAGTAATCACTCCAGGAGGAGGGGTTTGCCTCAGTCACACACCGCAGGGCTGTCTCCAGATCCTGGTTGGCGCGTTCTATCTGTCCGTTGGTCTGAGGGTGAAAACCTGAGGACAAACTGACGGTAGCACCGATGGACCGACAAAAAGCCTTCCAAACTTGGGAAGTGAATTGAGGGCCTCTATCCGACACAATGTCAGCAGGAAGCCCGTGAAGGCGGAAAACGTGATGGACAAGGAGGTTGGCAGTGTCAGTAGCAGAGGGTAGTTTGGGAAGGGCCACATAATGGACAGCTTTGGAGAAACGATCCACAATGGTAAGTATGGTGGTGTTACCTCGAGACAAGGGCAAACCGGTGACAAAATCAAAATCTTTAGAAATCTAGTGGGTAACACATCAAGGCAGCATGTAGACGAGCTCAGACGGGTGATGTTCTCTTGGACAGTTTGGTCAGTGACAGGTACAAAGTGAGTCAGCTTAGAGTGAGTAGGTGGCCGTGGGATAGTTATATGTGTTGTGGAGTTGATGGCTTTTTTAATGCCCTGAACCTTGTCATTAAAAAATACAGCAAACTCATTACATTTAGGTGTGCAAGCCAGTTCTATTGGTAGCTGGGTTGGAGGGTTAGTTAATCTGTTTACTGTTGTGAACAGGATACGAGAGTTGCTGCTGCAGCTCCCAATGATTTCAGAGAAGTACCTTTCCCTTGTTCTGCATAAGATCTGGTTGTAAGCGTACAACTCCGCCTTATACATTCCATAATGAACCTGGAGTTTTGACTTGCGCCACTTTTCGCTCTGCCATACGTCCTTCTCCAAAGTCGGCCACCAGAATCTGCGTCTCAGCAGCGAGCAGGTGCGGGCCCTACCAGGATGACAGGTACGGCGAGAGGTGTGACCCCACTGGATGACCTGTGAGTGAACAGAGTCTGGCACAAAAAGGCAATCAGCAGGACCTGTACCTGGATCTGGTTGTTGTTGCTGGGCCTCTAAAACTTTGCCCTCGATCTCCCAAGAGACAGCAGCAAGGGTACATGATGAAGGAAGGATGGGTTGCGGCAGCGTTGGTGCATCTAAAGGAAACCGGCGAGAAAAGGCATCAGGTTTCTGGTTCTTGGAACCTGGCCTGTAGGACAAAAGAAAATTAAAACGAGTGAAAAACAAAGACCACCGCGCCTGAAGGGGATTGATTTGTTTTGCTGACTGTAGGTAGGAGAGGTTTTTATGGTCAGTCCAAATGATAAAAGGATTCTTGGTTCCTTCCAACCAGTGTCTCCAATGTTCCAAAGCTATCTTAACAGCCAACAACTCCCGATCTCCCACATTCTCTCAGCTGGGGTCAGGCGTCGGGAGAAAAACGCGCAGGAGTGCAATTTTTGTGTGTCCATGGATTGTTGTGACAGAACGGCTCCTACCCCAGTGTCAGATGTGTCTACCTCCACAATAAATTGCAGGGTTGGATCAGGATGGCGAAGAACAGGAGCTGATGTGAACCTCTCTTTCAGCGTGGAGAAGGCCTTGGCTGCCTCCTCTGACCAGTGGAAAGAGACAGATGGAGAAGTTAATCTTGTCAGGGGAGCAGCAAGGATATGGAGGTGGTGTGGAACTGGCACTTCTCAGCTTTCACGAATAACCGGTTTTCCAATAGTCTCTGTAGCACTTGTTGCACATGTTGGATGTGCTCTGTGACTGAGGGGGAGAAAATAAGGATGTCATAGATAGACAAACACAAACCGGTTCAAGAAATCTCTTAGGATGTCATTGACAAGTGCTTGGAAAACTGCAGGGGCATTACAAAGACCAAAAGGCATAACCAGGTATTCGAATTGGCCTAGTGGAGTGTTGAAGGCCATCTTCCATTCATCTCCCTCTTTCATCCTTACCAGATGGTAGGCATTTCGAAGGTCTAGTTTGGAGAAGATTGTGGCATCCTGGAGAGAGTTAAAAGCTGAATCAATGAGTGGCAGGGGATATTTATTCTTCACAGTGATGTTGTTCAACCCCCGGAAATCGATGCAGGGACGGAGAGTACCCTCTTTCTTCGTGACAAAGAAAAACCCAGCTGCTACTGGAAAAGAAGAGGGTCTGATGATTCCTGCAGCTAGAGAAGTTGTAATGTAGTTTTCCATGGTTTCCATTTGTGGCCTAGACAGGTTATACAGACGACTGGTTGGTAGAGGGGCCCCTGGGAGCAGGTCGATAGCACAATCATAAGGACGGTGTGGTGGAAGGACAAGGGCACGATCCTTGCAGAAAACTTCCTTAAGGTCATGATAGACTTCTGGAATGGTGGACAAGTCAGGTGGGGATGTAGTGAAAGGACCTGAAGGCACAGCAGAGAGAAGACAGGATGTGTGACATGTGTCACTCCAGTTCAGGATGGTCCCCGTCCTCCAATCCACATGAGGATTGTGTGAGAACAACCAAGCATGTCCAAGGACCACTGGGTTTTCTGGAGAGGCAACTATGAGAAATTGGAGCTGTTTGTGGTGATTACCAGAGGTGATGAGCTTAATTGGGGCTGAGCGTTGAGTGATCCGGTAAAGCTCCCGGCCATCTAAAGCTCGTGCCACAGTGGGTGAAGGGAGGTTCTCTAGAGGAAGACTGATCTGGGACGCCAAGGCCTGGTCAAGGAAGTTAGCCTCTGCTCCTGAGTCCACCAATGCCAGAACTGGATGGGACAACTGATTGATGCACAGCGTAACCGAGAGCAGGGTCTTTGTGTGGAGGATGTTATTTGAGGTGGTCGTGGTCGTCAATACCCCCACAGCTACTGACGACCGCTGTCTTTTGGCCGGATTGGACAGGAAATGACAACATGTCCAGGAGTTCCACAGTACAGACAGGCCCCACTAGATATTCGTCGCTGGCGTTCCTCAGTGGAGAGGCGGGTTCGACCCAGTTGCATAGGTTCCTCAGGTGGAGGGCTTGCAGCATGGAGTGGGTGAGAAGGTGGACATGACGAGATTAATAAATGTGGACTAGGTCCCCATTCCCTTGCTGGATCCCACCGCCTGTTGTCCAGCCTGATTGTCAGGGAGATGAGGTCACCCAAGGTTGAGGGTGGATTTCTTGAGGCCAACTCATCTTTTAGCTGCCCGTTGAGACCATTTGTGAACAAAGCCTACAGTGCCTCATCATTAAAGCCTGCCCATTAAAGTTTTCCTGTCGCTGATCCTTGCTACTGTCATGTCTTTTATATGCGCGTATGTTCTTACATTTGTCTGATTTTGGATTGTTTTACCACTAATTTGTTTTTAGGTTAATTTTATTGAATGCATTGTTTAATATATGTATGTAATGTTATGTAAATATGTCATTTTACTTTGATCTTTTAGGGTGATTTTAACATCTTTTGAGGGACTGCAGATGAAAAATAGCCCTTTGGCTAACTCTGGCATATTTGCAGAAATGTTGATTAATATGCGCTGTCCCCTATTTCAAATAAATTAAATTACGCAAAGCCCACATCTGCAGCCACAGTCTGGAAATCCACAGAATACTCTGCAGTGCTCCGGGCTCCTTGTCTCATGGAGATCAACTGCCTTGTGGAATCCCCTCCTCTCCCTGGGTGGTCAAAAACACATTTTAAGTTCTCTACAAAGTAAGAATAGGAGAGCTGCCCAAAGCCATGCCGGTCGAAAGAGGCCTCTGCCCACTGCAATGCCTTGCCATCCAGGAGACCAACAACATATGACACATTTGCTTGGTCACTGGCATACGAGAGAGGCTTCTGTTCAAAAATTAAAGAACACTGCAACAGAAAACCCCTGCACTTACCCAGGTCTCCGGAATATGATTTGGGATCCAGGATGTGGGTCTCTCTTACAGCTGCGGGCGGGTTTGCCGGATAAAACAGATTGAAGCGGAGCTGGTGTAGGTTGTGCTGCAGGGGCGGTGTGAGTGGACAAAGACTGAGTGAGTTGATCCAACTGAGCCAGAACTGCATTGCACTTGTGATCCAGGTTAAGTATCATCTGTTAGTGGCGTAGAAAGTCCACATCAGAGTGAGGAAGGGGATGCTGAGCAGGGTCCTGGGAAGCAGACATGTCAGCTGGATCCATATTAAATGGCCAGATTATTCTGTTGGGAGAGGGGAATGGATAACTGAATCCAAGTCCAGACACAAACTGATAGAAGTTAAGTTATTTAATTTGACTTGCCAGGCAAGCTGGAAGGCAGGCAGGCAGACTGGAAAGATGCAAAAGTTATTTTAGTTGCTTTTGAGTGTGAAGGATTGTTCAAAGCCAAGGACTTGTTTTGTTTTTTGTTTTTTTAACTTGTCCTGTCCAACAGCTGGGCAAACAGATGAGAGCTGAAGGCCTCTTGTGTTGGACATATTTTGCTTTAACAACAGGGGTTATTAATCTTCAGACAAACCAGAGGAATGTCTGAATAAACCCCTTTTGTAGTTGAGGCCAAACTTTATTAAATTAAATTATTAAATTTATCATATTAGAAAATCTTTGGTGCTGGACCAGACGGAAAAGGAAAGGAGGGAAGAAGAGAGAGGGATGTTAGAGAGGAGGGGGGAGAGGAAGGTGATAATAGGAGGGGGGGGGGTAGAACCATGAAGCAGCCTAAAGCAACAACTTTACTGGATGTTTATCATTACGGTAAGGTTCAAGTGTAATACAAATCTCAAAGGGCGGGGCCTGTCCACACACACATTCAGATGTTATAAACACACCTGTTAACTGTAAAGATGTCTACATGTCAACATGTACACAAAACATGCACACAATACAGATATTGTTCACACACGCATACTTATGCCCCTAAACCAACCAGTGTGAAACATTTCATTCATTCAATCCTGCAAATTATTAGTACAAAGGTGAGCTAACACCTGTGCTCAGGTGAGTGTTTAAGTTCTTCTAAATGAATAGTGGAATGTGAAAAGAAGGAGGGAGGGGTGACCAGCCATCCCCACACCAAGACCTCCGCCGCAGCAGCAGCGGCAGCCGGAACTCCCAACGCCACCCGGCAGCAGGCAGAGAACAACCACCCCCCGGGCGATCACCTCCACCACCCAGGCCAGGGCCAGCAGGACCACCGCGAGGCCCCCAGAGCCAGAGAGCAGGGAGGCATGGGGGAAAGAGAGCACCGCCCCAGCCCAACCAGGAGAGCAGCCCCCCCCCCGCAGCGCCAGGAGGGCCCAACGCAGGCCCCCACCCGAGAAGAGCGCCCACAGCCCCAGACGAGCACCTCATCACCACCCAGGAGTGGGTTCTCTTCTTCGATCGCTTCACCTTCACCATCACATATCGTCCCGGCAGTCGTAATGTAAAACCTGATGCCCTCTCACGCATATTCAGCACCCACGATCATCAAGAAGCGGTCCTCATCATTCCCCCCACGTGTGTCATTGGGAACCTTACCTGGGATATCGAGACTCGTGTCCAGCAGGCCCAGGGGGAAGAACCCGACCTTCCTCCTCCCCCTGCTAACACTCTGTACGTCCCCTCCTCACTCCGTTCGGATGTCCTGGTGTGGGGGCACACGTCCCGGGTAGCCTGCCATGGGGGTATCCAAAGGACTCTTAATCTCATAAGACGCAGGTTTTTCTGGCCCACCATGGAGCAGGATACCAGGGAGTTCGTCGCCGCCTGTACAGTGTGTGCCAGATCCAAGTCCTCCAATTCTCCTCCCGTCAGCCTTCTCCACCTTCTACCCATCGCCGAGCGCCCTTGGTCCCACCTCGCATTAGATTTCGTCACTGGGTTACCACCTTCCCAAGGTAACACAGTTATCCTCACCATAGTTGATCGTTTTTCCAAAGCTGTTTAGTTCATTCCCCTGCCTAAACTGCCTACGGCCACCGAAATGGCTGACGTTCTAGTCCACCAGGTCTTCAGGCATCATAGGATACCCAAGGACATTGTTTCGGACCGGGGTCCCCAGTTCGTGTCCCAGGTCTGGCGTACCTTCTGCTCTGCTCTTGGCGTCACTGTGAGCCTGACCTCTGGATACCACCCTAGTCTAATGGCCAGGCTGAACGAGCCAATCAGGAGTTGGAGGCTGCTCTCAGTTGTCTGGCGGCTCAGAACCCTTCCAGTTGGTCCAAGTTCCTCATTTGGATTGAGTACGCTCATAACAACCATCCCTCCGCTGCCACCGGAATGTCGCCATTCGAAGCCTCTCTCGGATATTCTCCCCCTCTGTTCCCCTTTCATGAATTAGATTTGGCCGTTCCTTCCGTGCAACACCACCTCCAACGCGTTCAACGCGTTTGGCGCCAAGCCAAGGCCGCTCTCCTGCGCACACGGGACAGTAACTGTTGGATCACCAACCACCGCAGGAGAGTGGGTCCTGTCTATCGACCCGGCCAAAAAGTCTGGCTCTCCTCCAAAAATATACCTCTGCAATCCACCTCTTGTAAGCTGGCTCCCCGTTATATTGGTCCCTATACCATTGAGAGGATCATCAATCCGACCTGCGTCAGACTACGGCTCTCGGCGGCATTAAAGGTGCACCCCTCATTCCACGTCTCTAACATCAAGCCCTTCCAGGAAAGTCCTCTTTGCCCGCCGTCCGCTTCCCCACCCCCCACCCGGGTCATCGACGGCGCTCCTGCCTTCTCCGTTAGTCGAATCCTGGACATTCGCCGCCGGGGCCGCGGCTTCCAGTATTTGGTGGATTGGGAGGGTTACGGTCCGGAGGAGCGTTCGTGGATCTCCCGCTCCTTGATTTTGGACCGTTCCCTCCTGGACGACTTCTTCCGGGCCCACCCGGATCGCCGTCCCGGACCGCCTGGAGGCGGTCGTTGAGGGGGGGGTACTGTCACGGTGCCTGTGTCAGCCACCTCCCCCTCCCAGCGCTCCTGCTCTGCTGATTGGAACCAGCTGTCCTGCATCTCCTCATCTCCTGCCTGCCTTCTTAAGGGTTCTCCTCTTCAGTATCCAGCGCCAGTTTGTTACACTCACTCCGGTGCTTATGTCTGGCCTTTTAGTATCTGCTAATCAAGTTAAGTTACTTTACTTACCTCGCCTTGTGCTCACCTCCAGGTCCTTCCACCACTGGTCACGCTGGTTCCTCCGTCCAGATCCTCTCTTCACACTCCACGCTGGTCCCGCCGTCCTTGGCGTCCACGCCTCGCCTTAAGCCGCTCCACCGTCCTCGGTGTCCTCGCCACGCTCCTCAGTATCCACGGTCTGCCGCGCTCCTAGGACGTCAAATCTTCATCCGAAGATTATTCTAGCTACGCTCCCCTGGAGACTTTGTAAAACCCCTGGTGAATTAAAACCTCTTTACAAACTATTTCTGGCCGCGAGTTTACTTCCGGGTTTCAGCTACTGGGTCTGCCACGTCTACGACGTCATGACAGAACTTAATGTAATGAGAAATAAATGTAACTACTTCTTGATGTTAAATAACTCATTTATTTATTTGTTATAACTGTTTAAAGTGACAATTACAGTTGCATAGAAAACATATGCTTGATTGTTACTTTTGCATAAATCCTATTCAATTTTGTCCACTTAAAACCCACATAATTCCATTAATGAAGGATCAAACTATCCAAGTGAATAAAGACAAATTACATAAACTGAGCTGCAAACATGTTGGAATAAAAGGCTGCACACAGCCTTGCATCCAACTGATGGTTTGATAACATCAGTTTGTCTGCAAACACACATAAGACCTGCAAACATTCAATAAACACAACAGCAGCTACACATAAACAATATGTAATCAGCTAAAAAAATGTTTATTTTAAGAAATTAAAAACTTTTATGCTCTCGCGGGCCACATACAATGACATGAGGGGCCACATTTGGCCCCCGGGCCTTGAGTTTGACACATGTGCATTAGAGCAACAACTTAGACCAAAGGATAGATTTTATTCTCAGCCAACTTCAAGGTGCTGGTTATGAAAGAGAGTTACCTGTGGACGTATTCAAAATGCAAACAACAAGGTTCTTGTATCAGAAAACAAAAAGTGGGGATCCTCTTTTCTTTCTTCGCTCCAATGTCCAACATAAAAGAAGTGACCCCAAAGTTATTGGAACATTCTACGTGGATGGAAAGGAGAGCTATGACAGCCGACAGAGAAATAGAACAAAGTTACATCACTGGGTTTTATGACAAGTAACTTTTTGGAAAAACCTTTTGGCCAGTGATTCAAGTAAATATGCCTGCCGTAAAGAAATAGTTTATGAAAAGCGGGTTTGTGCTGTTCACTTTGTCTGAAAAATGGCGTATTAAAATCCTACTCCATAACACAAACTTTTAATTTGATTTTCTCTGCAAGTCAAAGTGCAGTCAGGAGACCAGTGTTCATCTATGCAGGTTATACAAGAAAGTTCACAATCTGTACTGCCCCCCCTAATGTTTTGCTTTTTTGCTTTAAATTTTCAGCACATGAGACCTTAAACTACACACTAAATGTTTGGAACTCATACGGCCTTCTAAGAACTGTAATGAGGACAGCAGGATCCCCAACATCACGTAAACGGCTGCCCTTGGATCCATGGAGTTCAAAATAGAGAGAGCTGAGTTTGTGATCTCCTGAACAATCCAAAATGACCAACCAAAATAGATGGAAGCATCAACTACACAGAATTAACACAGTAAAAGCAGAATAAGACAGACATATTTTGCACACATTTTAGGTCCATTAAAAGTCCCATCCGCCACCATTTCAGGAGGCGAGCAGGTCACCTGAAACCAGAGGAGGTGGCAGACACGCCTCCACCTGAGAGGAGATTCCAGCTGAGGAGAACACCAGAAATCCAGCTGAATCAAACTCTACTCCAAAAGACTTTTTACTTTTATTCTTTGCCACTGATTCAAATAGGACAATTTGAGGGGAAAAAAACCAAACAAATTAAAAAGCTGCAAAAAATAGATTCCAGGAAAAATGTCAAATGCAAAACAGTGTGTCCAGAAGAAAAATTCAGATTTTTTTTGGTCATCTGGAAGTTAAAGCCACACAGACAGGCTGAAGTACAGACCCTGTCTGTACAACAACAGAAAGGTCACTTCATGGAGGTGGGGGCCCTGTGGTTTGACTCCATTTGTTTAACTGAACATAAACTGTTTCTATGTTTGGCACAAAAAATCTGTGAATTTCTCCTGGAATTTGTCTCTTGTATTTTCATTCAAAAACGTGTAAATTAGTTTAATAAAGTTCATAGTGGGCTGCACAGTGGCGCAGTGGTTAGTGTTCTTGCCTCACAGCAAGAAGGCCCCTAGTTCAAGTCCCGGCTGGGGGACCTGAACCAGAACATCCATGGTGGACCTTTCTGTGTGGAGTTTGCATGTTCTCCCCGTGTATGCGTGGGTTCTCTTTGGGGTCTCCGGCTTCCTCCCACTGTCCAAAACCATGCTTCATAGGTTAATTGGTCACTGTAAATTGTCCATAGGTGTGAGTGTGAGAGTGAATGGGTGTGTGATTGTGGCCCTGGTGTCATGGTGCCTCTGTCAGACTCCTCCCCCTCCCAGCTCTGCTCTGCTCCAGACTCACGGGCTGTGACTACTCATCTCATCAGCCACCTGCTCTACTTAAGGAGACTCAGCTCCAGCATTCTTCGCCAGTTCGTTAACCCTGATGGTGCCTAGTCTCACTAAGATCTACGTCTGGCTCCCCTTGCCTCGTGCCTCGCTAACCTTGCCTTGTCTTCGGTGCCTCAGGTTTATCTCATGCCACGAGTCTGACTCCACCTCGAGCAGCAGCTTCATTCCACTCACGCTGACGCCTCTGAGCTTCAAGAGCCTCAGCTTCCGTGCTCCTCAAGAGCTCCAGCCACCCCCCTCACCAAGAACTCCAGCCACGCCCCTCACCAAGAGCTCCAGCCACGCCCCTCACCGAGAGCTCCAGCCACGCCCCTCACCGAGAGCTCCAGCCACGCCCCTCACCGAGAGCTCCAGCCACGCCCCTCACCAAGAACTCCAGCCACGCCCCTCACTAAGAGCTCCAGCCACGTCCCTCATCAAGAGCTCCAGCCACGCTCCTCACCAAAAGCTCCAGTAATGCTTACCCACAATACTGCTTGGACCAGCAAAGAAAATAAACGTTCTACTTACTGGTCTCCTCCTTCCGGGTTTCAGCATCTGGGTCCGCCTCGTGTTCTGATCATGACACCTGGGACAGACTGCCGAGCAGTCCAGGATGTCCCCAGCCTTAGCCCACAAGTGGCCGGGATAGGCTCCAAATAGTCTTTCAAATTGATTTGAGACAAAGGGTTTAGGCCCTAGGGTCAAAGGTTAAATCCATTTTACACAGCACTTCCTTAATTGCCTTGTTAGTTACTAACTCACATGGAGGTTTTATTCACCCAATAGTTTCAGTTGTTTGTCAATTCTCATTTGACAATTCAATAATCAAGGATGTAATTTGAAATTGCAATTGAAAATGTAATTGATAAAAAGAAAAAGCAGAATCGGTTGTGTTTAAAGTGTCATGATCTCACGAGACTTGGCAGACCCAAATGCTGGAACCCGGAAGAAAACCCAGAGAAGCGTAAGGTAAGTATAAATGATTTAATTCAGTCAGTGGTTTTGTTTTCCAAAGAACGATGAGACACTGGGATCTTGACTTGGAGGTGAGGCGTGGCTGGAGGGTTCGCCGGCAGCAACCGGATGACTTGGCTTGAACAGGATGCGGGGTTTGGACGAGGAGCATGGACAGACAGCGACCAGGTGAGCACTCGTGGTGATTTTTCCTGTAGGTGAGTCGATAGAGGAAGGTTTAGCGAGAGGAAATCAGGCATGAACAAGAACATGAGTCGACCAGACTATGCACCGTAGAGGAACAACAAACTGTCGTTGAATACTGGTCCTGGATCTCCTTAAGAGGCTGCAGGCTGATGAGGTGAGTGGAACCAGCTGGTCGGGTCAGGAACCCGACCAGGAACGGAGCAGAGAGGGGGAGGAAGCTGACAGAGGCACCATGACATAAAGGTCTGGATTTTTGGAGCTAGTGCATAAAGATGTTCCTTTATTCCTTTCTTTTGCCCATTACAGGTCACTGGGTTGCTGGAGCCTATCTCAGGAAGGCAGGGTACACTCTGAACAGGTCGCCAGTCCGTCGCAAAGCCTACATTTTATTTACAAATCTTGTTAGAATTCTACCATCATTTTAATTAACTCAAAATCAATTGCATTTTGATTTGCTTCTGTGTTTTTGTCAAAATTCAAGAAAGTCTGCAAAACAGCCACCACCCCCAGTGTAATGCTTTGTCATTTACGGGTCATCACACCTTTTCTCCCCTAATACTCAAAGAATGCAATCTGTCAGCCACTCATCAAGGCAGGCCCCACCTCCACCGCCTTTTGGAGATATGGTGGACAGATTACAAATCTACATCCAGAAGATGGAGGAACTTTCCTTTAGAGCTGTTTAGATTGATTGTGGAAGTAAAATGTGTGTACTCCTGGATTCACTGGAGCATTCCACTGAACCTCTCCACCACATTAAGGTGTCGGTTTACTGAGGTGGAGTAATTACTCATTGTGTTGCTTTATAGATCAAGCTTTATTGTTATGGTCACAATAAACACACAAATGTTTAAATATTGTCATTTTTATAGTTTATCTCCATCCATTTACCATTCTTAACCCACAGTCTCCCTTTGGGATCACGGGGCAAACAGAGCCCGACCTACCTTCTGTTGGGCAAAGGTGAGGTACACCCAGGGCAGATAGCCAACCTGTCGCAGGACAATTGTTTATTTTAATGATAAAAACTGTTTGACATTCCATTGAAATATTATGAATGAGACAGAGCAGAAATAAACCTACAGTTTTGCCCCCTATTCGCAACTCTACATGTCATATCAATTGATTAAAGCTGCAACACAGACACTTATACTGGTTTCAAATGATTATTCATTAATTATTTACAGCTAATGCCCAATTATTTGGATCCATGCATGTGGTTACCATTTTTATGCTAAATGTACAAGATTGAGTAACTAAGGTGTGTTTATGTTGTTTTATTTTTTTTAACCAGTCACTTGTTCTGAAGTTACCTGAAATGTACTATTTCATTAAAGAACCCTTCTAATCCTTAAACAGTGGAATTTATCCTTCTAGATGGATGAATATTTACATGCACACATACATGTATATATTATATAATAAAATACACACATTTTCATTGGGAAGATATATGGCTAAAATCAATTTTAGCCATATATGTTGTAGCAGATTAAGTAGTTTGTGCCACAATCTCTTCTTCTCTAACCTCCAAGGCCACGTTGTTTCATGTGTTGGTTGAGTGTCTTCATAAGTTGTGGTCTACCTAAAGGCAGTGGACTAAATAAATACAGGCAGTCCTGCCCATCTGGATTTATTGCATTTTTTTGTACTTTCTTTTGTATTTTGACACAAAAACACCAAGGCAAAATGTGTCAATTGCAAAGTCCATTTGAATTACGGTACTAGAAACTTTAGCAGGTCAAAAAGGCAATTGGTTTTGCTTTCACTGAAATGTCTGGATATCATCCCCAGTCCAACGGCCAAGTGGAGAGAGCGAACCAGGAACTGGAGGCAGCGCTCCACTGCCTGGCGGCACAGAATCAGCAGGACTGGTCCCAGAAATCTCGTGTCGATTGAGTATGCCCATAATACTCATCCCTCCTCTGCTACTGGGATCTCCCCTTTTGAGGCCACCCTCGGGTATTCACCACCTCTGTTTCCATCACAGAAATTAGACTTGGCAGTGCCTTCCGTCCAACATCACATCCAGCGATGCCAACGCATCTGGACTCAGACGAAGGCCGCTCTCCTCCGCACCAAGATGAGCAACTGCCGCATTGCCAATCGTCACAGGGTGGTGGGACCTGATTACTCCCCTGGCCAAAGGGTTTGGCTCTCCACACGCAACATCCCCATCCAAGCCACCTCTAAGAAACTGGCTCCACGATTCATCGGACCTTATGTCATCGACAAGCTCATCAATCCCACCTGCGTCCGACTCTGTCTTCCCCAAGCCCTAAAGGTACACCCGTCTTTTCATGTCTCGCAGATCAAGCCAGTTCTGGACAGTTCTCTGTGCCCGCTGTCTGCTTCCCCACCGCCCGCCCGTATCATCGACGGCGCCGCGGCCTACACTGTCAGCCGGATCCTGGATGTCCGTCGTCGGGGTCGCGGATTCCAGTTCCTGGTCGACTGGGTGGGCTACGGGCCGGAGGAGCGCTCCTGGATCTCTGGATCTGCTCGCTCATTTTGGACCCCTCGCTCATAGAGGACTTCTACCGGGCCCACCCAGATCGCTGACCTGACCTATGACCTGGAGGCGGTCATTGAGGGAGGGGTACTGTCATGGTGCCTCTGTCAGACTCCTCCCCCTCTCCTCTCCGCTTGATTCCTGATTCAGCCCAGCTGCGACCACTCAATTCATCATCACCGCCTGCCTACTTAAGGAGTTCCTGTACCAGTATTCATCACCAGTCCGTTGCCTCTGATGGTGCATATTTGGCCCTCTCGTCAAGTTCATGTTTTTGCTTCCTTGTCCCAAGCCAGTACCTAACGTACCTTGTGTTACCTGTCTCCAGGAAACCTCCAGCCACGAGTGGTCACCTGAATCAGCCGTTGTATGGGAAATTCACCTGGTATGTTCCCTCCGGCCGAACTGCCTTCTTCACGAGACTTTCCCCCACGCTGCCGACTCCGGACCCTACGGACAAAACCACCAGTGACGCCACAAGAATATGCCTCTCGCTCTCAGGACCTCCAGGAACGCTGCTCTACCAATCTTACCTGATCATTAAATCCGTTCACTCGCCAAGCCATCTCTGCTCTGTGTCTCATTCCGGGTTTCAGCATCTGGGTCTCTGCAGAAACGGTTTATTGTTTTCCAAACTAAATCAAATCAAATCAAACTTTATAAAATAGCGCTTTCATGTGCATTTTGTGCAGCTCGAAGCGCTTTAACATTAAAAACAGAAAACACGCAATATTACAGTAAAATCCCAACCCACCCTTCACCCTTCCCACTCCCCTCCGTTAAAACACATGACCTATGGCCCCCACGTACAAAGAATAATGACTATGTCACTTTAAATAAATAAATAAATGAATAAGCAAACAAACAAGTATGGCTTGGCTCTGCTGTGATGAAACCGTATTTGGGAATCCTTTCATACCAGGATTCAGCCTGGCCATTGGAACATCGCCACAGCGCCAACCCAGACTGGGACAACCCTGGGGTCCACTTCACAGCAAAATTAGACCCCAGCTGCCCCAGCAAGGGCAAAACTGCAGCAACAACCGCTGACCAAGCCGGCAAGCCCTGGAGGAAAAGATCCCCACAAGAAACACTGGGGCTAAAATCATGATAAGAAGCTAAAATTAAAAACATGAGATGTATATAAAAACATCAAATTGAGAATAAGATGGATAAAATGAAAACAAATACATAAAATAGCCTATAGTAAAACTAATAGAATAAATTAGCAGTTAAAATCAACTAAAAGCTAAATTAAAAAGGTGGGTCTTGAGCCTCTTCTTAAAAACCTCTACAGTCTCTGCAGCCCTGAGGTTCTCCTGCAGGCTGTTCCACAGACGAGGACCGTAGTGGCAGAACGAAGCCTCACCATAAGTTTTGGTTCTCACCTTAGGAACAACTAGAGGCCAGCACCGGAGGACCTCAGGGTCCGCGAGGGCTCATATTTTAAAATATCATTTAAATAAGAAGGCCCAAGACCATAAAAACATTTATAAACCATTAAAATAATTTTAAAAGCAATCCTGAAACACACAGGGAGTCAATGCAGCCATTTTAAAATCCTTTAGGGATCAAATTTACCGAGTGAAAGCCGTTCCTCAAAATAGTCTGATTTTGCTTTGTATACGGTTTGTAAGGACATGTTTCAGATTTGTTTAAATGCCAGAATATCTGCTGAGGACCTTGTAAATCAAGCTTTTCAATGCTATATTCTTCTCTCGGAGAAGAACTGTAAGTTCATGGTGAAATCAGGGGCTGTGACGACCTTCTATTCTGAGCCGTTTGATCGGAGCATGCTCATTTATGACATCTTTGAATAGCTCACTAAAGACATTGTCAACAGTAGGAATCAAGCTGATTTTAGACCATTTCACATGTGCCAGGTAATGCAAAAATGCTTGGGGGTTCATTTTTTAAGAATTTTTTTGCACATAATTCAAGCTGGCTGCTTAACAGAACAAAATTACAAACCCAAGCAGTGAAGCAGTAATCACTTATATATCTGCACAAAACACCCCTGAGAAATACTTGGAAGGGGAATTCATGAGAATAACATCAATGAGAGTAGCCTTATCTGGATTTTTGGTGTCAAGTGTAGTAGGAGACTTAATTATCTAATGCAAACTTAGTGCATCAAATGTCTGTATAACCTTGTCAGGTGGGTTTAGCACGTCCCAATTTAAATCTCCAAGAAGCACAAATTCAGCATTGGCTAACAGGGACATGAATATCACTTGAAAATCATGTGAAAAAACTTTCCTTACCTCCTTAGCTAAGGGCATTGAAACAACAGTTTTGATGTAAATCTGAAATGACTAAAAGTCTGAACCAAGGCCTGCCTAAGTCAGGGGTCTGCAACCGGCCACTATGGAGCCACATGTGGCTTTTTAATCCCTCTATTGTGATCCTCTGCTTACAGAATAATAACAAGTTTTTAATTTGAAAAAGTAACTTTAAAGTAAAAAGTGAGTAGTAAAGGAAAGAAAAAATGTAAAGAAATGCATCACCCTGCAAGACCATGATACTGATAATGTCCCATATGGCAGTCCGGCTTCATAGTTTAACTAAGTCAAACAAATATTTAGACAGATTTTTATGTACCACAGAAAATGAATTTGAGGTCAGTAAGCACAACCAGAATCATACCCAAGGTGCACTGGGTTATATAGCAGATTTTTTATTTTTGAACAAATTTAGACTTTTGGTTAGAAACATACGGTAAGCGTCGCTGTATTAGCGCTGATGAAACCCGCACAATAAATCTCAAATTTATTGTTATCGTGAAGCTGTGCAATACGCATATTGCAAAAGACTGCGTAAATTGCGAAAAATGTGCTAAAATAATCCCATGGCAGTTGAAATATTTAATGAATCAAATAAATCTGTTTATGCATTTGACCAATCAGAAGCACCCCTTCATGTTGTTGACCAATGGATGGACCCTGTGATGGCAGCATACCCTGCCACACCCACAAACAAAATGGTGGTAACCTCCCCTCAGCATTGCACACTTTCTTTTAAATTTTATTATTTCAGATTCATTATTTTTAAATAGATGCACACATTTCTTTGAGTTAAAATATAAATTTATTATCTGTTTTCAATAATTATTTGTAGCACATGTACATTTGCTTAGTTTATTTATTTTGGGTTTGTTTAATGAATGTCACCTGTTTTTGAGTTGCCAGTGCTGAGGATGCTACTAGTCGCTACGGGTGTGGCTGAGGTTCTGCTCCTGGAGCTGGGCTGTGAGGACTGGCAAAGGAGGAGGTCAAGTCGTCAAAGCCTTTAAGTACTCCAGTCAGGCAATTGGGCAGGCGCCATCAACAGAAGCCTCCAGGGGAGAAACCGTGGACTTATTTAATGTTCATTTGCTTTGCTTCTGTTGGTTATTATTCATTTTGTTCCACTTTTGATGATTTTTCTCTTCCACTAAGAGACCAAGTTTCGTGTTTAGTCTTGTCTTTGTAGTCTTTGTTAAATGTCTGTGTAGTTATGTTAGTCCCCCCCATGTTTCTAAGGTGGTCTGATCAGCCACTATATATGTTCCCCTGTTGCGTCTTTGGGTAGGTCAGTTTGTTTCTGTTACTTGGTCTGTTCAGTTGGTTAAGTTAAAGTTGTTGCGTGAGTTAATTATGTTTCTGTTGACCTCTTTTAAGGACCCAGTTTGTTCATCTTTTTACATTTTTTGAGAAAATTAAATCTTTCATTTTTGATAAACTTCTGTTGTCCTCTTTGGCCGCTCGATCCCTCACATGTGATGTGAGAAGTGGGATCAGCAATTGAGGACACAGAATTTTTCCTCCCCCCTTTTTTGACACCTGCAGTTTATTGTGGAGTGTACCATGCATCGTGGAGGAAGAGTTGTGAGACATCGGACAGAGAACAAGGATATGAATAGTGGACTTGGAGACCGTGAAGAGGAGGAACATGAGGCTGGAGCTACAGGGGTTGCACCAGGTACTGAGGGTGAAGACACGCATGAGCCAACATTGAAAAATCTAACTGATATTCTCCAGGCTTTCATGGGAAAACAGGAAGCCAGAGACCTGCAACTTCAGGAGGAAGTTAAACAGCAAGAACATCGTTTCAAAGCTCTGCAGCTTCTTCAGTTTCAGCTTCTTCAGATGGAGGTGCAGGCCCGCACTTCTCCTATTCCAGAACTCACTTCATCAGCACCTGATCCTTCAGATGTGTCAAACTTTGACAATCAACCTTCACAACCAACATCTGCTCTGGAATGTGAACTATCAGCACCTAGTCAACCTCATTTTTCTAGAGAGCCATGGTTGGAAAAACTCACAGAAAATGATGATATTGAACATTTCCTTGTAACTTTTGAAAGAATTGCTACAGCTTGCAAGTGGTCCAGATCTGATTGGGTTTTCCCGCCTTATTCCACTGCTCACTGGTAAGGCTAGGAGTGCTTATGTTGGCATGGATTTTGATGACTCACAGGATTATGACAAAGTGAAAACTGCCATTCTGCACAAATATGATGTCAACCCTGAGTCTTACAGGCAACGGTTTCGCTCCTTGGAAGTTGGACCTGAGGAGACTTCCAAGGAGCTGTATGGTAAAAGGTAAAGGTAAAAAAGGTAAAACAACTAAAGAAATTGCTGAAATAATAAACATGGAACAGTATTTATGAATGGTGTCACCTGAGCTTCAGATTTGGATAAAGGAACATGGTCCTAACTCGGCAGCTAAAGTGGCCTCCCGGGCAGAGGTTTTTGTGGCTGCTCGAAAGAAAAACTTTCCATGGAGCAACATTGCATGGCAGGCCTCCAAAGACTCTCGAAGGTCAGCAAACCATCAATACCACCAGAGGTCTGCCCCAGGTATGAATAGAACTCCTTTGGGGGAAGAAAAACAGACGAGACCAGCAAAGCCTTCCAGTAAAACACCGATTTGTTATTTGTGTGGGCAGGAAGGACACATTAAACCATTATGTCCAAAAAATCCAGTGAAGCTCACTCAAATGTGTCTTGTTCCATACCAAAGTCTTCCACCAGAAACCCAGGAAGGTGAATCCATGAAACTGATCACTTTAAATTTAATGGAAAGAATCATAAGGCTCTTGTGGACACTGGCAGCACACAGACTCTCGTGCAGAGACGGCATGTACCAGCTAATATCATTTGTACCCGTGAGACCATCTCAATCTGCTGTGTGCATGGGGATAGGAAAATATACCCCACTGCTGAAGTTTATGTTGAAGTCCAAGGCCAGACATATTTGTTAAATGTTGGCGTTGTGGATGATCTGCCTTTTCCAGCGGTCCTAGGTCATGACCTTCCTGTTCTTTTTGACTTGTTGGAGACTAAAGGAAATAGCAATGTTGCAGTTACAAGGGCACAGACTCAACTTGAGGAGGAGCAATCCCAACTTCTCAGTGCTTTGCCGTTCTATGATGCTGAGCTAGAGTCAAACCCGGGAAAGTCTTGCAAGCCACGTAGTCAATGGAGGCAAGAGAAATTTAAGCACACAGCTGTAAAGCCAACAACTGAAACGACTCCAGACAGTGCTTTGGGTTTTGAGTTGCCCAATGACATCAGTAAAATCCAGCACGATGATCCAACACTGTCCTTCTGCTTTCTGAAAGCTAAAGAATTGACTCAGTCCAAGAAAAGGAGGGAGTTTTTTCTGCATGATGGTGTTTTATATCATCAGCGTGGTCTAACAAAGCAGCTAGTGGTCCCTCAGAGGGTCCGAGATGTAATTCTCAACTTGGGCCACTCTATTCCCTGGGCTGGCCACTTGGGGAAGCACAAGACTACTGCTTGCATTGTTAAACACTTTCACTGGCCTGGTTTGCATGCAGATGTTGACAAATACTGTAAGAGTTGCCCTCAGTGCCAGAAGACATCCATGAAAAGTTCAGTGAAAGCTCCGCTCCAGCCTCTTCCAATAATTGGGACCCCCTTCGAGCGTTTGGGCATGGATGTTGTTGGCCCTGTAGAAAGAAGCAGAGCTGGAAATCGTTACATGCTGGTCATTACAGATTATGCTACAAAATACCCGGAAGTCTTTGCTTTGAAATGTTTCAAGGCAAAAGCTGTTGCATTCTCTCTGCTGTAGTTTTTCTCAAGAGTGGGTTTCCCTAAAGAAATTTTAACAGACCAGGGGACTACCATTAACTTTATGTCTACACTGCTTAAACAGGTTTACCAGCTCCTGGGCATAAAGAGTATTCGAACAACCCCCTATCATCCACAGACAGACGGACTGACTGAGCGGTTTAACCAAACACTCAAGCAGATGCTCCGTAAGTTTGTTAATGATACTGATACTTAATGATAATGATACTTGGGAACCATTCTTTTAAAGGAATGGTTCCCAAGAGCTGACGAGGAGGCCAAGGTGCTGCTCATCCAGGTTGTAAAGGAGGAAGACGTTGAATTGCCAACATCAACTGCCACCACTCTGGATTTAAGTCAATAACCTTCAAACCAGCAATCTCAGGTAAAAGCACTAATAAATCCTGAGATATTTCAGGAGTGCCCAGGACGTACCAGTCTTGTGGAACATGACATTGTGCTGAAGGACCATGCCACTGTAAGGCGGATGAGCTACAGGATCCCAGAGCGTCTCCTAGTTCCATTAAAGAAGGAGGTGGACTTCATGCTGTCTCTTGGGATTATCCAGCCTTCAAAGTGAGTGGTGTAATCCGGTGGTTTTGGTTCCAAAGAAAGATGGGTCGATTCGATTTTGCATTGATTTTAGATCCCTGAATGCAATGTCAAAATTCGACTCCTATCCAACTCCTCGCATTGACGATCTCATTGAGTGTCTGGGGAAAGCAAAGTACTTAACCACCATTGACCTCTGTAAAGGTTATTGGCAGGTGCCCCTTACTGCTCGGTCACAAGAGTACACAGCTTTCCGGACGCCCTGGGTTCTTTTTGAGTTCACTGTTCTCCCGTTTGGATTACATGGTGCCCCAGCAACTTTCTAGAGACTCATGGGCCAGGTACTCAGTGGACTTGATGGCTTTGCATGTGCATATCTGGATGACATTGTTGTTTACAACACAATGTGGGACGAACATTTAAAACACCTTAAGAAAGTTCTGGAGTGTCTACATTCAGTGGGACTGACGGTCAATCCAGCCAAGTGTGTTCTTGCCCAGACTGAAACAGAGTACCTGGGTTTTACTATTGGAGGGGGGTTGATAAGACCACAGGTTAACAAAATTCAAGCAATTGAGTCCTGTCCTCTTCCCAAAACCAGGAAGAAGCTGAGGTCATTTCTTGGCATGGCGGGCTTTTACCACCTGTTTATTCCAAACTTCTCAGCCCGAGCTGCTCCGCTGACAGACCTGACTGGCTCAAGATCTCCAAATCAGATTCGATGGACCACCAGGGCTGAGGCGGCCTTCCCAAAGTCAAGCATCCTAAAGAAAACAAGGACTCTCGGCCTGTAGCACTGACTTCACATGTGATGAAGACCTGTGAGAGGTTAGTGCTTCAGCAGCTGAAGCCACAGGTGCAGCATGTCCAAGATCCACTGCAGTTCACATTCAGGGAGAGAGTAGAGGTGGAGGACGCAATCTTCTACTTGCTACACTATTCCCACCTGGAGGAAGGAGGCGGCGCTGTGAGAATGCTTTTCTTTGATTTCTCCTGTGCCTTTAACACCATACATCCTCATCTGCTGCAGGAGAAGCTCACCAAGATGACTGTACAACCATTCTTGGTGTCTTGGATCATGGACTATCTGGCAGCAATATGTCCGCAAGGGGGGATCTGTCCCCAGTACCCTCAGCTGCAGTGTAGGGGCACCACAGGGGACAGTGCTATCTCCTCTTCTTTTCACGCTGTATACGTCTGACTTCCGCTACAACACCTCGACCTGCCACATGCAGAGGTTCTCGGATGATACAGCTATTGTGGCACACATCAAAGGACAAGAGGAGAGGCAGTACAGGTGGGTGGTGGAGGACTTTGTGGCCTGGTGCAGGGAGAATCAGCTGCAGCTGAACATCCTTGAAGACCAAGGAGATGGTCCTGGATTTCAGAAGGAAAGCCCGAAAACCTCAGCCTGTGCACATAGAGGGAGAAAGAGTGGAGATGGTACAGACCTACAAGTACCTGGGGGTTGTGTTGGACCACAAGCTGGACTGGACCACCAACACGAACCAGCTTTACAAGAAAAGCCGGTCCAGGCTGTACTTTCTCCAGGGGCTGCGCTCCTTTAACATCTGCACAAAACTGCTGCACATGATTTATCAGTGGGTGGTGGAGAGTGCTCTCCTCTATGCTGCTGTGTGCTGGTGCAGTACCAGCAAGAAGAACATCTGCAGCTCAACAAGATCATCCAGAGGGTGAGCTCTGTGGTGGGACTGAAGCTGGATCTTGTGGAGGAGGTCGCAGAGCAGAAAACTCTGAGCAGGTTCAGGGCCATCATGAGGAATCCCTCACATCCCCTACATGAGGCCGTCACCAGCAGCAGGAGGACATCCAGCAACAGACTGCTGTCCAAGCACTGCTCCACAGAAAGAATGAAGAAATCTTTTGTTCCTCGTGCCATCAGGCAATACAACTCTCTCTCTCAACTCTGGCAGGGCATTTTAAAAGCAATTTCATCATGATGCCTCTGTCAGTCTCCTCCCCCTCCCCTCTCTGCTTAGCCTCTGATTCATCCCAGCTAAATCCACTCAACTCATCAGCCTGCCAGACCTTCATAGGGAGCTCCACAACCAGGATTCAACGCCAGTTCGTTGCCTCTAATGGTGCTTAGTCTGGTCTCTCATAGTCTTAGGTGATGTACCTCTCGCCTTCGCCTCACAAAATCTTTGTTTCGTTCCAGGAACCTCATTATTTTGTATTAACTTTTTATTAACTGTAACTATACACTGTACCTCAACTTGTGTATTCTTGACACTGTGTAATTTTTTAAATGTGGTGGGTCTGTGTACTTCTTTTTTACTGATTGGATCATGAGTCTGGAATAAATTCTATCTATCTATCTATCTATCTATCTATCTATCTATCTATCTATCTATCTATCTATCTATCTATCTATCTATCTATCTATCTATCTATCTATCTATCTATCTATCTATCTATCTATCTATCTATCTATCTATCTATCTATCTATCTATCTATCTATCTATCTATCTATCTATCTATCTATCTATCTATCTATCTATCTATCTATCTATCTATCTATCTATCTATCTATCTATCTATCCATCCATCCATCCATCCATCCATCCATCCATCCATCCATCCATCCATCCATCCATCCATCCAATGGACGTCCAAGCTGGACCCGCCGAGCAGGAGCTCATCCGGACTCACTTACCTCACGGTGGAACATTGCCGAACACCACGTCGCCTCATGAGCCATAGTCGGACCTCCAGGCCACGTCTCGAGCCATCGCCGATTCTCAAGTCTCGCCCCGGACCCACAGACCCTTTCCATTCACGCCGCCTCCCTGCCGCACTGGAACATCCTCATCAGCGGAGCAAATAAAAACTCTTACTTACCACAACTCATCTCCTGTCGTCCTTCCGGGTTTCAGCATTTGGGTCTTCCTAGCCTAGCTAGCTATGACAAATTTCTTTTATTTTTCATGTATTTATTTTTTATCTATTATCTATTTTTTTTATCTATTATTTTTTTTAATCTAGTGCTATTTTTTATTATTTGTTTTTAATGTGTGTGTGTGTGTTTTATGAGTGTCAGCAGATGGCCATTTTTGAATTTCCTTAGGAATTATCAAAGACCTATTCTATTCTATTCTTTTTTTTCTATTCTATTCTATTCTATAATTTAAGTTATGTTGACTCTTATTTAAATTAAATTAAACTCTTGCAGTGAAATGGAAATGATGTATTTAGTTGTTTTGCTATTTGTTCATGTATCACAAGTTTTATCGTCATCGCAATATTGATGTCTAATATCGCAAATCACGAGTGTTCCTCATATTCAATTCAGTTCAGTTTTATTTATATAGCCCAAATTCACAACAACAGTGGTCTCAGTGGGCTTCGTGCCGGTAATTGTAAGGTAAAGGTACAATCACATTGTGCAGCCCTAGTTCTGATTTAATTTCAATGTATTCAATTGATAAGTTTCCAGCTGGGATGTTCCACAAATGGCAAAAAAAAACTTAAAAAAAAGAATTGCTGACATTACACTACCTACCACTACAGTTGCTATAATGAAATGATCCCATGTGATGCAGGCTGTATTTTATTTTGAAATGAAGTCATACAAACCTTTGTCAAAGGTTATAAACTATATCATTTAAAAAAAGGCAATTTTCTTTTATGTTTTATTTATGCAAAAAACAATGGTTTATTTATATTTGTCATAATAGTAAGAACGAAATAAAGGAATTTTTTTATAAAGGGTGAAATCTGACTTAATGGCTCCTTTTGGGTTGTAGTCAGAGAGAAATTGACCCATACGGTTCATTAAGTGTTGATGGTTTCACACCCCTAGCCTAAGTTCACAAACATATGGGCCACCGAATGTAAAAATTAACCTTGTAAAAATTTTGTGTCAGTTTTACCACATTTAGACATTTCTTTCCATATATGCTGCATTTATATCACATTTTGTCTATATTTATCACCAATAAAAAAAATTATCTGTGACTTGAGGATATGTAGTTTCAGAAGTTAAAATTAAATCTAAATATTAATGATAAATAATAAATATTAATGTAAATATAAATGTAAAATGTAAATGGAGAATGTTAAGCTATATGTAAATAACAAATGTAAATGTTAAATCGAAACACATACCTAAATCCCAAACATAAATATAAATTTTAGATGTATATGTTCAATATAAATATAAATGTAAATGTTAAAAATAAATATTAAATATATATCTGAATGTTAAATCTAAATTAGACTCTAAATATAAAATCTAAATGTTTAATTTAAATGTAAATGTGAAATGTAAATGTTATATCTAAATATAAATGTTAAATCTAAATATAAATATAAATGTAAATGTAAATGTTAAATGTAAATGTTAAATATTAAAAGTAAATGTCGATCCAAATGTTAAATGTTAAATGTAAATGTAAATATAAATGTTGCGCTTAAATGTTAAATATAAATGTTGACTTTAAATGTTTGGGAAATATGCTAATGTGGCCACGCCCCTCACCGCACGGACCAAACCATGTTCAGAAGAAAGTTCTATCCTTTTCGTGGCAAACTCTTTGTAACTTGAGGATGTTAAAAGGACCGTTGTTTCAGGAGTGCGAGCTGCATTGCTAGGTGTCCTTGCACCTACACCTGCTGCTGCTGCAAATCTGGTAAGTGGAGAGGTTAAAAAAAAAAAAAAGTTATAATGCTATATTGTGGAAACTGATGTTTAGCTAGCTAAACAGCTAGTCTTTCCAAGCTAGTCTTAACCGTTAGCTAACAAATTGCTAACGCTATCAAGGCATTTCTTGACATTAGTGTAATAATATAATGCTATTTTGTAACTTCCTTGACACATAATGATGAGAAATATCTCTGAGTAGGTTTCTTATGAATGTCTTTTGAGATCTATGCGCATTCACTGACATTGTGATAAAAAAAAATACAACTAAATATTTGGTCTTTATTTCTCTGCAGTTTTCAAAAATTCCTTATACAGACATCATTTTTTAACAACATAGTTCACTGTAAGAGCAAGTCAGGGCACTAGAGGAAATACTGAAAAGAAGGACTTGGTCCACTAATAAAACAATGACAAGAACATTGAGGTTAATTGTCTGTTTAATGTTTCCTCATTTGACTTTGTGATTAAAACCTTTTCCATAAAGAATGAACAGCCAATATTCTTTACATGTGAGACAACGTATGCAAACACTTTCTACACACAAACAACCATGTTGCTCTGCCAAACATCTATCGACAATTAACAAAAAATAACCTGTTATTTGAAAATGATCAACATGAAATAATAGGTGTGCTTTCTCTGGTGTTCACAAAATGCATACTTTTCTACAGTACAAATTACTTCCCATAAAAAATAAATAAACTTAAGTTTCCAGAGCAAAAACATCCAAATCTATATTTTACCATTCTTCCTTGTTTGTAACTTTTCATATTTAACTGTTGTCTTGACTGGCTTTACAGGCAAACAGAACAAAGAAAACTGTACATTTCCTTTATTTGTTTAATTAAATACAAATTGATCATTGAAGCGGAGGACGGTTGCTTCCGCGAACTGAATTTGGGCTATATAAATAAAACTGAACTGAATTGAATATGAGGAACACTTGTGACTTGGATCTACATTTACTTTTAATATTAACATTTATATTTAGATTTAACATTTACATTTCACATTTACATTTAAATTAAACATTTAGATTTAACATTTAGATATATATTTAATATTTATTTTTAACATTTACATTTATATTTATATTTAACATATACATTTAAAATGTATATTTATGTTTGGGATTTAGGTATGTGTTTTGATTTAACATTTACATTTATTATTTACATATAGCTTAACATTCTCCATTTACATTTATATTTACATTAATATTTATTATTTATCATTAATATTTAGATTTAATTTTAACTTCTGAAACTACATATCCTCAAGTCACAGATAATTTTTTTTATTGGTGATAAATATAGACAAAATGTGATATAAATGCAGCATATATGGAAAGAAATGTCTAAATGTGGTAAAACTGACACAAAATTTTTACAAGGTTAATTTTTACATTCGGTGGCCCATATGTTTGTGAACTTAGGCTAGGGGTGTGAAACCATCAACACTTAATGAACCGTATGGGTCAATTTCTCTCTGACTACAACCCAAAAGGAGCCATTAAGTCAGATTTCACCCTTTATAAAAAAAATCCTTTATTTCGTTCTTACTATTATGACAAATATAAATAAACCATTGTTTTTTGCATAAATAAAACATAAAAGAAAATCGCCTTTTTTTAAATGATATAGTTTATAACCTTTGACAAAGGTTTGTATGACTTCATTTCAAAATAAAATACAGCCTGCATCACATGGGATCATTTCATTATAGCAACTGTAGTGGTAGGTAGTGTAATGTCAGCAATTCTTTTTTTTTTAAGTTTTTTTTTGCCATTTGTGGAACATCCCAGCTGGAAACTTATCAATTGAATACATTGAAATTAAATCAGAACTAGGGCTGCACAATGTGATTGTACCTTTACCTTACAATTACCGGCACGAAGCCCACTGAGACCACTGTTGTTGTGAATTTGGGCTATATAAATAAAACTGAACTGAATTGAATATGAGGAACACTCGTGATTTGCGATATTAGACATCAATATTGCAATGACGATATAACTTGTGATACATGAACAAATAGCAAAACAACTAAATACATCATTTCCATTTCACTGCAAGAGTTTAATTTAATTTAAATAAGAGTCAACATAACTTAAATTATAGAATAGAATAGAATAGAAAAAAAAGAATAGAATAGAATAGGTCTTTGATAATTCCTAAGGAAATTCAAAAATGGCCATCTGCTGACACTCATAAAACACACACACACACATTAAAAACAAATAATAAAAAATAGCACTAGATTAAAAAAATTAATAGATAAAAAAAAATAGATAATAGATAAAAAATAAATAAATGAAAAATTACAAGAAATTTGTCATAGCTAGCTAGGCTAGGAAGACCCAAATGCTGAAACCCGGAAGGACGACAGGAGATGAGTTGTGGTAAGTAAGAGTTTTTATTTGCTCCACTGATGAGGATGTTCCGGTGCGGCAGGGAGGCGGCGTGAATGGAAAGGGTCTGTGGGTCCGGGGCGAGACTTGAGAATCGGCGATGGCTCGAGACGTGGCCTGGAGGTCCGACTATGGCTCATGAGGCGACGTGGTGTTCGGCAATGTTCCACCGTGAGGTAAGTGAGTCCGGATGAGCTCCTGCTCGGCGGGTCCAGCTTGGACGTCCATTGGATGGATGGATGGATGGATGGATGGATGGATGGATGGATGGATGGATGGATGGATGGATGGATAGATGGATAGATGGATAGATGGATAGATAGATAGATAGATAGATAGATAGAATTTATTCCAGACTCATGATCCAATCAGTAAAAAAGAAGTACACAGACCCACCACATTTAAAAAATTACACAGTGTCAAGAATACACAAGTTGAGGTACAGTGTATAGTTACAGTTAATAAAAAGTTAATACAAAATAATGAGGTTCCTGGAACGAAACAAAGATTTTGTGAGGCGAAGGCGAGAGGTACATCACCTAAGACTATGAGAGACCAGACTAAGCACCATTAGAGGCAACGAACTGGCGTTGAATCCTGGTTGTGGAGCTCCCTATGAAGGTCTGGCAGGCTGATGAGTTGAGTGGATTTAGCTGGGATGAATCAGAGGCTAAGCAGAGAGGGGAGGGGGAGGAGACTGACAGAGGCATCATGATGAAATTGCTTTTAAAATGCCCTGCCAGAGTTGAGAGAGAGAGTTGTATTGCCTGATGGCACGAGGAACAAAAGATTTCTTCATTCTTTCTGTGGAGCAGTGCTTGGACAGCAGTCTGTTGGGATTTAGGTATGTGTTTTGATTTAACATTTACATTTATTATTTACATATAGCTTAACATTCTCCATTTACATTTATATTTACATTAATATTTATTATTTATCATTAATATTTAGATTTAATTTTAACCTCTAAAACTACATATCCTCAAGTCACAGATAATTTTTTTATTGGTGATAAATATAGACAAAATGTGATATAAATGCAGCATATATGGAAAGAAATGTCTAAATGTGGTAAAACTGACACAAAATTTTTACAAGGTTAATTTTTACATTCGGCGCCCCATACAAACAAGCCTAATTTCTAACCTTTAATCAAATGAAATTCTATTACATTAACTTTATTTTTACTTTGACTCTTATTTAATTTAATGAATATTCTTTTTTGTTTTAGTTTTTGTATAAACCGTTCAGTTTATACAAAAACTTGAGACGTGCATCCAGGGACTATTTTTCGGCGGAAGAGTGGTGCCGTGTGGCTGCGTTCCTGCGGAGGCTTTGACCTCTGACCTGTTTGCAGCATTCCTCAGCGGCACGTCCTGCAGTAGCTCTGCAGCTGACCGCGCTCCGCCCCGCTTCCCTGCCTGCCTGCCTGCGTGTGTACAGCTCGTTCCAGCCGCACCGTCTCGTCGTTTGCACCTCGCAGGAGCGCGCATTGTTCCTGCTCTCCCCTCTGACTGAAAACGTCCTCACACATTGGACTGGGCCTTCGCCTTACCACACGCAGAAGAATGAAGGATAAACAAAAAAGAAAGAAGGAGCGTACCTGGGCTGAGGCGGCCCGCATGGTGAGCCGTGTTTTTACTTGGTGGAGGTTGCTGTGCTTTGTTCTAAAAAGGACTTTGGACGCTTTTCGATATCGAACTCTGCATGAAATCAACCCTGTGTGTCGGATATATACGTTTGTTTGTAAAGCAGCAGCAGCAGCAACAACAGACAGACAGACGGCGATAAATCTACACACACTGTCTGGGTTTTTGTTTGGTGTAAATGCGAAGGCACAAGTAAAAAGGTGGCGTTTTAAATGAATCTCGTCTTTTCGGCCACCTCCTTTACATGGTGAGCAGTGAAACTCGCTCAAACCTGATACTAGCATGTTTCCCTCGAGCTCGATGTGAGCTCTTTGTTTGCTAGGTGGCTAGCTAGCTAGCGCCACGCTTATTAGCATTTTATGATCAATGCTAATTCCAGCAAACATGCAGTTTCTGTCTATATCAGCCGTCTGAGGCAGTTAAAGCCTCGTCGACTTAATACGCCATCAAACGAACACCGAGCGCGTAAGTTATTCGATTCATTCAGGGGACTCGGGTGTGTTAGCTAACCAAATATAGGATAACCTATGGGGGCATCTAGTGTGAATCCCCAACAGTCGGGGGGGGGGGGGGGGGGGGGGGGCGCAATTGGGTGAAGTCGTGTCCGCGTGGCGTGCAGCCCCAGCAACCCCCCCTATACACAAACATGCATCCTAAAGGCCACTCAGAAACCTAAAGATCTGATCTGATAAACATCTTTCTTGACAACAAAGCATCTCCAGTGAGAGCAAATGAGCATTTATTTAGGCGGTATATGAGATATTTCTAGTGTTTCTACAGGTTTATAATGAAGATTGGTTACCTGTGTTTGTCATGTTTTCAGTTTGATTGTGTTTAGCAATCAAGCTGTTACAGGTATTGATAAAAAAGTAATATCGCTTTAGAAAAACGCGCAGATGGTCGTGTTATCACTGATCTACGCTCTTCCATTTTTAGGAAGCAGTACCTGGAGGTAAAAGTGCCATGTAGCTTAGTTCCCAGTGTTAGTAAGGGGTATGTTGTCAGCAACTCCAACAACAAAGCCCAGACTTGCCAGTCCTGGGGTTCCTCTCTTTGCTCATTTAAAGGCCCACTTTGATCGATTTTTGATCTGTTTCCAATGTGGTCATTTTATTACGATGAGGCAGCTTTTAGAAAGAAGCCTGTATTTTTTTCTTGGACATTGCTTTGGGCTGGACTGTTGGTGCAGAAAAAAGCCCCACCCACCCCAATCGTTCATAACTAAGAGGTATTGGTTTACATTCTACCACACTAGCTTACAGCCCCTCCCACCTCCAACCTAACATTAGTGGTGGAACAAAAGGGGCGAGCTGTATTGAAGCTATCTAGTCGTCCAGTTCTGATCCAGATTCCAGCTCAGACGAGGAAAACAAAGATGTTCATGGATCGATTTGTCTGCAGGCGATGATCAGAATGGAGCAGAGCAGGAAGACTTTGGCCTGCCCAGAGTATTTTCTACGTCACAATCTACGTTGCTCCTGATTCACAACAATTTGAAAAAAGAAATACACAGAAATGCAATTTTAATCTTAATGTTCATTACATATGTCCTCCATCATCAGAAAAATGCCACAACAACACAGTAAAAACACAGTTTTCATTGGAGTAGGTCTTCTACTACCCAAAAGTCTAATGTGCAGATATATCTCCAGCATTTATAAGACCAGCATCAAGCGTCCCAGTCTGAGTTTTAGCATTTGTGGGTCTAGAATTCTCCATTTATCTTTTCGGAGCTCTTTCTGTAAATCTCTTAACAAATGTCTGGGACATGTGTATGTATAGAATTTAACTCAACCGTCTCTGTAGCTAAATAAGCAATGCAACAACAGGTATATTTGGCTTTGTTTGCTCTAGTTGTTATACAAATGTATGAAGAGGATTTACATAAACAGTGAATTTACAGCGGTGCCGTTTAAAACTTGTAAAGGCCCGTACACACCGGGACGAATTTCGCCGGCGATTTTCGTCGGCGAAATTCGCCTCGTGACTAAACAAAGGGCACCAATGAGAGTGTGCACACCGACGCGAAAAAACGCCACGCGTCAAAGCGTCAAAAAAAAAAAAACGCCTCGGGTTCGTTTTTTCTTTTTGACGCCTCGCGTCGAAATCCATTCAACCAATGAGAATGGCGCTTTTGCTCACGTGTCTGGAGCTTCTGAAGTTACAGTAAAACACAACTTGGGGGCGCTCAAACACAACACTGCCTTTCTGAGCACACATACCAGCAAAGAAGATAGACGCCAAGTAGCGGCTACACTGCCGCAAAGAAATAATGACGGACATTCTAAAATATCCCCGAAAACGCTCATGAGACATTTTCAGCTCTTGTACCAGTCGATAAAACTCACCATGTTCTTCTGACAAGCGCGTAAATAGTGGCTCTCTTCTTCTGAGTGACAAGCGACTACCTTGTGTACAGCGCCATCTAATGTCAGGGAATGAAATTGCATGTTCAGTCGGCTCATCGTCAGCGAAAATCGCCTGGGTGTGAACACAAAAGACGTGGCGAAAAACGCTGGCGAATAACGCCTGGCGAATATTCGTCCCGGTGTGTACGGGCCTTAAAGGTGTAATTCTAAAGAGCGATTTTGTTGCATCAGATGGGTTAAAGTAAGTAGGATCAGTCAAGAGAGATCAGATTTGCAGTAAGTCTCCCTACAACTAGCCATGCATCAGCAGTTCGACATTTTTTTCTTCAGGGTTCCAGAAGACTTTTTTTTTTGCACTTGTGTGTTTTCTCAGTTGTAGCACCATAAAAGTGAAATGCACCCACATTTTTGTAGCTGTTAAATCAGCGGTTTTACAGGATTTCCCTTTGTCCCTCAACCTTAGTCCATTCACTGCTGCAGAATGAGAGAAGGGACTTTGACAGAGCATCGCTCACAGCATGAAATGTGTTTTATAGATGCTTTGAGCTTTTTCTGTTTTACTCTTTCAGCTCCAAACATATTAAAACCTTAAAACCTGGATTAGAATCCAACCGTGTACATGAGCACAGAAAAACTTTTTCAGATTATAAAAAACGTTCACATGGGTCACACTTTCGGTCGGAAAGCGGCTACATGCATAGATACGTCAGCTCGGTAATATACTAGATCAGTGGTCCCCAACCTTTTTGTCTCCGTGGACCGGTGCACGTTCACCGCGGACCGGGGGGGGGGGTGTTTGAGGTGCAACGCAAGACAGATTTACCGTGGACCGGGGGTGGTATTTTCTCTTTAGTAATGATAATAACAATAATAATTATAATTTTCCCCTTGTCAAAGCAACTTTCTAAAGAACTTTGTTTTTTTGCTCATTTGGGTTGTTTGGGTTTAATTTTAGTGGGGTTTATCACCTGGTGTCGCGACTTTGACGTGCGTTAAGTGTGACACATGTAACAGGGAGAGTCCGGTCACTTTTCAAAATAAAACGTTTTTGTCGGAAAAAAAAAACAATAAAATGGAAATTATTTTTTCTTTCTGTGCGTCCCGGTGCCAAGTGTCCCGCGGACCAGTACCGGGCCGTGGCCCGGTGGCTGGGGACCACTGTACTAGATGATCTCCTAAACGTGCTTTTATATTACAGTTATTCTGAAGCGCCTGTTCGCTCATCATTTTAATTTTAAACCGTGTGGTCAGTGCTTTTTCTGTTGAAGAACGAAGCCGGAAAGAAGTCCGTATTAGCAGTATGCTAACACGGGCTAACAACATTAGCATGAACATAAATCCATGCGGGAAACGCTGCAATGAATCTGCATCCTGGCTGCACGTTAATATGTGGGAATAACATCAGCCTTTATTTTGTCTGGACACGACTGGAAATACAAATCCACGTGATTGTTTGAACGGTTTCTAAGGACTGAGCGACATTTCTGCTTTGAAGCACGCTCACCGCCCCAAAAGCCGCTGTGTGTGTGTGTGTGCTGGAGCGCCACGCTCTGCCCCGACACACACTTTTACCGGACACCCGGTTCTCCTAAATTCAGTGGCTCATTTACGTAGAGCTGCGGGACGGATCACAGTCCTAAGTCTCCCACACGTAACAAGCATCCCCTCAAACACAAAACTGTAAGTCCGTCTGCTCTGCTAGAGACACGGTCACTCGCTCCACTGGTCCACCTGACTAATCAAGTGCAGGAGCGGACTACTTCTATTCTATTTTGTTTATTTGTTTATTCTATTTAGTCTATTTTGGTTTTATTTTATTTTTTTAAAGTCACTTCCTTCAGTTTATACTGGATCATCGCAGATGAGTCATTATTAGGGAAATAAAATAAAGTCATTAAGTAAAGTAACGAACAACAATTATATATTAACGCCCCCCCCCCCCCCCCCCCCCCCCCCCCCCCCTTACAATATCATCGTCCATCCCAGTGGTTGACAGCAAACATTGTCAACTGCCAATTCAAGGGACATCGCCCAACCCTAATTTAATTATCAGCCTCACAATCATTTTTCCTCTGCTCTTCAGGTTCAGTCTTTTTTCTATCTTCTTTTCTTGCTTTCTGCACTGATATTCACAAAACAAACAGAAGTATTTATTGCAGTAAAATCTTTCAAAAATTGAAAAAAAATTTAACCTCAAATTTTTAAACTGCATTAATTGCTGTCTCTTTATTTTTATAGCTTCCCTCTCTGTGCTAAAACACACACAAAAGAAACAAGAGAAATGTCCCCAAATGCAACATGCGCTGTAGAGTGCACTGGTTGTTCTCACTTAAACCGCTTCTCTTTTTGTAAAAGCAAAAAATTTCTCATTTGAGCTAAAGCAAGCTAGAGGTTGAGCTGCCAAACCACAGTGCCCCTCCCCTTTTCAACCTTTCGTAGTCATAGCCTAGTAATAGTCATAGCCACTAGGTACTCACCTGTGAGCTCCAACCCCAGGCAGAGCTCCAAGTCTGAGGACCCAACGGCGCCAATCCCTGTGACGGCTTTGGACTTTGTTGCTAACTCAGTAGAGGGTCTTGAGGCAGTCTTTGTCTGGCTTGTCATCCAGGACCTGTCAGCCATGTCAGACCCAGGCCCAACACCCCTGGGATCCCTCAAGGACTCAAACCCCTCCACCATGTTGTGGTGTCAGTTTGTGTATTTGGAAGAGGGCATCTTACCACATACTCCGTGGTGTTCTGTAGGGAGGGAGGGCTCTGTGATTTATTGGGTCTGGGTAGCCCAACAAAAAAAAGTCTGTGTTAAATATGCTGTGGCTCTGACCCTATTTTAAAAGGCAAGCTCAGATAGTGCAGTTAAACAATGTTTGGTCCATTTCCAAGCTGCTTTATGTCTAGAAAATCTTCTAGGGTTGCCCATCCAGTTGATGAGGGTAAAGCCTTTTTTACACCGCACAGTGAAACAGCAATCTGATTTTTCCCACATTTTTTCTAGATTACTGTTCCTCATTTTATTTTTGCGTCATGAAGTCAGGCTTTCTCACCTCCGATTAATCCAGAATGCTGCTTGTAGTTGATGAGTATGGGAGGGAACGTGTCACTTTGTCCTTTGCTACCCCTCTCTAGCTGCCTGTGCATTCGCATGTCATTTTCTTAAGTAAGCTGATCCCCGTCTTTTCCAGGCCACAGAGGTCAAATAGGAAGCTCAGAGAGCATCAAGCTTTTCTATTCATTCACCAAAGCTGTGGCACTCAACATTCAATGTGCATCTCTCTGTTTTTAAAAACATGTTTTGAAACGCATTTCTCCATCCAATATCTGTAGTTCTGAATCTTCTAAAATCCTCAAAAAACATCCAGAAAAGGCATGTCAGTGGCTGCTCTGGAATATGTCGCGTGTACAGTTCTATTTGGTCATAACGTCAGCCAGTCGTTTTTGGGCAGCTTTGCGAGCTTTTGTTTTTTGCAGCAATGCCTTGCTTGATTATCTTGTGGACGTTAATGATGCTTGTCCCTTAACAAACATTACTACACAAGTTCTACGAAGCTCAGAGTTTTGACTGATGTAGGTGGATCATCTTTTCTGTTCTAGTAATGTTTGTTTGTTCATACTGCATATATTTGCATACATGCAAATTGTTATTAGTGCAGGAAGCACTTGTTGCAAATGGAATATTTCTTACTATTTATCGTATTTTCCATACTTTAAGGCACACTTAAAACCTCCCCCCCAACAACAACTGTGCATCCTATAATCTTATATGGATTAATTCTGGTTGAGTTTTTTACTGTAGAAGTGATTTTGAGAGGTACATGGCGCTCTGCTTTATTTTGGGTTTTACAAGCTGCAAAAATGATTGAGTGTTATCGGAAATACTTTGCTAACATGGAGCGGTGTTGGGCTGGATTATTTTACGATTCGTACGTGGTTGAGGGTTGGTGTAGTCACAGTAACGTTTTCTTTAGCGTCATCAGTTTGTTTTTTTGACATGCTGCATGGTGGGAGGACAGGTATTGCAAATATGCTTAAGCTGTTCATGTGTAGCGTGTTTTTGTAGAAGTGCTATGAACACGGTTTAAAAAAGTCTGACTGGCATATTTCTGACTCTCGTCTCGTTAACGGTGCGCCTTTTAGCAAGGTCTGCCCATAGTGGGAAAAAATAGAGTATATATTTAATTCTTAACCTGATTTTTGAACGACAAATTAAGCTAAAATATTCATCTTTGGTTATAGGTTGTATAGCTAAGCTTTTTGAATACCTGTTGGGATTAACACCCTTGTTTTGCAGGTCTTGGAGAACTTCTCCGATGCACCTATGACCCCTAAACAAATTCTGCACGTCATCCAGACAAAAGGGCTAAAGGAAATGAGGTAGGATAAACATCCATGATGCTACGTACACACTGTACACAAAACACCAAACTACAGCATGTCAAGATTTTTAGTGTGTTTTAATTTGTGTCTTTGTTTTTTCTGTGGTCATCTTGCCCTGATGCCAACCCTTCACAGAAGGTAAGTGTGACGACTGCAACTGGAACAAATACAAACTAGTTGATAATGTAATGTAAAAGACACACACACAAAAACCTGACTGCAATTAACCACCAAAAGGCAGCGGCTCATTTGGTTTTAGTTTACGTATTTAAAATTCAACATTATTCTGCGTTTTAGAGAAATAGATGCATTGCATGAATTGTATTATTACTGTAGTTAACTATATTTATAAAGATCGCAACAGATCATGAATATCGGAGTATTCTGATATGTATTTTGGTCCTACTCCAGAGTTCCCTTCAGTTTAGCCTAATGTGTCCAGCTAGCATAGCACCAGCGTGCCACATGTACCACAAGCTACATCATCATCGCATTATCTATCATTAATATTGCAAATCCCACGTTTTCCTCATATTGTGCAGCCCTACTCTGAAGCCACCTTTTGGTTTAGTAGTTCTGACTAAATGTTTTCTACATAAAAGTTTGCGTGTTTGCTTGTTTGTACTTAGTGGCACAGCTCCTCTGGCTTGTCTGGTCACCATGCTGCACTCCCAGGTAAGGGGAGACCGAGTCAAGAACAGCATCTTCTTTAAACTTCCTGGACGAATGAGTCTCTTCACTCTCAAGGTATTACCATAAATCTTTTCCCTGCTGATAACCTTCAGTCTGACAGGACTGTGAACCTCTTTACCTGTGTGGTTAGGGTTAGGGCGAGACAAAACAGTCCGTAATACAGCAGTCAGATTTTAACCTCTAACCCAGGGGTCGGCAACCTTTTTTACTCAAAGAGCCATTTGGGACCGCCCCTTATGAAAAAAAAAGCACCCGGAGCCACAACCCGTTTTGACATCATTCTATATATTATGCATGTATATATTATATAAAGGGTGCTCATTACGTCGATCGCGATCGATTTTCAAGGACATGAGTGTAGATTACGGACCAGAAAAGATTAAAAAAAAAAAAAGTACTTCTTTCTTTTCATCGTCATGTTTATTAGTTACATGTTTATTTGAACATTATTGTTTATGTACTGATGATTAAAAACTACACAGTGAGTTTACATAAAGATACTTTTGTATTAACAGATGAGGCGTTTTATTACAAAGACAGAAAGCAGCGACCATCGTGTTCATGCTCTGCTGTAAACAGTCCAATGCGGGGGGCGTGGCATATTAAGGGGCATTTGGCGCTGCTGGCTCCGTATGAAGCGCGTGCCTCGCAGCTTCCTTGATGAGCTCGAATTTATCGGGCGAGAACTGCAGAGCTGATAGCAGGAGGAGACACGCAGGGCGGCTTTAATAAACTCCGATTGCTGGTCTTCTACCGGGGACGTGATGTGCCGCGGGGCAGAAAAAGAGGTTCTGCAGACAGAGTTTGCGCTGAGTGAATTTAAACTTGCGTCTGCAGTGACGTATGTGTCAGAGGATGTCAGATTGGCCATTCTGCATGTCAATCAAGTCCCGTACTTTTCGGTGAGGATTTTGATTGGCTGGTGGATTTTTGAGAAGTACTTTTTTTTTTTTTAAATCTTCTCTGTCCCGCGATCTACACTCATGTCCTTGAAGAAACATACATCAATGCACATGCGTGGTAAAAATCACGAAGCGCAAACTCTCTGTCATCAGAAAGTTGCTCTCTGCCCCGCGGCACGCCAAGTTCCCGGCAGAAAACCACTCCGAACCCGGTGTGTTTATTGAAGCCGCCCCGCGTGTCCTCCTGCTATCAGCTCTGCAGTTCTCGCCCAATAAATACGAGCTCATTCATTAAGGAAGCTGTTTTTTACGTGGCACGTGCTTCATATGGAGCCAGCAGCTCCTTTGAAATGCCATGAAAAATGAACAAACTAAAATAAATTTGAATTTTATAAAATACTCATTATTTTCCAAAGTCACAGGGAGCCACAACAGAAGGATGAAAGAGCCACATGTGGCTCCGGAGCCATGGGTTGCCGACCCCTGCTCTAACCTTTGCTGCTTGCCCTGTTTTGTTTGATCCTGGTTGATGGCTTGATGAGGACAGACATTGTTTTTCATTTTTTATTTTAAAGACACTTAAGTCAAACCAGTCGGAATAATACAATCAACTAAAACAATCGGAAGCTGCTGTAAGGATGAGCAGCTAAAGGTCTGGTTTACTTAAAGTCCACCTGACTCCAAGCACCGACTGTTGTGACCAAACCGTCATTCTGACTGTACAGCATTGATTGACTCTGTCATGCAGTTTTCAGTACAGACCTGTTAATCCAAATATAGTGTTAGCTAGGACAAAGTCTTTTTCTTATAAAGGAGGTAAGAACAACCTAGAAGAAGCGTTGTGTTAAAAATCACTCAGATGTTTGGTTTTCAGTAACCGATAACTTAAAATTCTCATTTTTTTAACATAGTTCTTACTTAGTTAACAAAATAAATGCCTTTTTTGTAGCAAATCATCTAAAGCTGTGCCACCTATCACGTTTTTGATGTGCAGAACTCGATACTCTAATCAATCCCACTTATAAACGTATCCAACCTGTCACACACAGATGCATTTAGTCTTTCAGTTCCCATGAGTACTAAAAAAGGCTCATGCTGAATGCAGGGATGGATGCCAAGTTTGTCTTCTTTAATAGTCATGTAAAGTCAAGTCAAACACATGTGACCACTTTATTACGACGATTAATATTCAGATACAGGTTTTTCTAACTCAAACTCTTAAAAGAGAGAAAGAAATGTGTTCTGGTACGATAATGGGAAACGTATTGAATTGCCAGATTCTTGCCGATGCACACCCCTCCTGTTCAGTTCCAGGTATTTATCTCGGGGTCACGCTGGTTGAAGGTTTGGCTGAAGGTGGCTTGGATCGATTTGATGTCAGTGAATCAGATGTTTAAAATGAACCAAAATCAAAAGTGATTTAATTGGGTAACCACAAATATCGAATTGAATTGTTACACTCCAGAAACTGTTGCTTTAAAAAAAAAATACTATAAATATTCAAAAGTAGTATAAATATAATATACTATGAAATGCCATACATTACATTTAGTCTTTTGGATTGACCCATTAAATTATTTTTAATTTCCGTTGACCAGGACAAAGGTAATTCCTCATCCCTGATTTGAAGGGATGGTGCTCGTAGCTTCTGAAGTAAAACCCCCCCCCCTTGTAGGAGTCAGAAGAGTTTGGTGGTAGTAGAGGTAGACTGAGCTGAAATGAGCAGGGGTTACTTCACGATGCTCAGTGATTGGTGGTTGTAAATGAGGCCTGTCTGAATGCTCCTGTTTACTGTAATGTGTAGAAAAATGCCGTCCAGTGGACCAAGTCAAACTCTGAATCTGAGGCGACATCAGAACAGGGAGGGAACGCGGCCGTCACCGCCTCCGGGAACAGCACCTCTGTGGCCGCATCCGATGCAGTCATTGCGGACTCCAATGAAACGGCGGAGCAGGAGAGCTGCAACTCAGAGACTGTTGTGACGACTGTGATGGATAATGATGGTAACAGCGCTGCACACACTTTAATCAATGGCTGTTCTCACATCAGTGACTGTAAAAGCTCCAGTATTGGTAGTAGAAAAGCCTTAATAGACTTTCAAGTGTGTGGATGTGGTTAAACTTGGACATCAACGGCTGCAGCAACTCATTCAAGTGGCAAAAATATCTTTTCTTGCTCTTTCCCGTTTTGCTTTCTGTTTTACAAACTTAAAGAGTTTGAGTTGTAGCAAGCCTAGATTTCAGAAGTGGGTTTTTAGTCGACGCTTTTAAATTATGCATTATTACATGACAAAAATGCAAACTAGTGTCTGATTAAGTATGAATTTTTCATCATCTATACCTAGACCTATCTACGATCTCCCTATTAGGTTTACGGAGTAGGTCTTCAGTAAATAAATACTACAAATAGATCCAATTTTAGGGTTTTCTCAAATTGGGGACAGCAAGCAGAAATAGGCACATTCCCATCTGTTAGTTAAGACTTTTATTCATGCATCTCTCTCTAATGACTGAAAAAACTAATAAACTACTACCATGAACTGAAAAAACACAATGTAAACACAAAACTCAGTGTAATTGACTGTTCAGTGCAGACACTGTGCCTTTCTTCAGTCTAATATTGAAATGTAGTGTTGAGGCTCCTTTACCACTGCTGGTCAGTGTCCGTCTGCATCGGTGCAGACTTCCTATGCAGAAATGGCTTTTCTATTTAAGTATTTACAGCCGGGCGTTTTCTTTGGCGCCAGTAGTGGCGTTTTCACGTCAAACCCAAATCATCAAATATCTTCAAGCATGTTCACCATAAGTTCTCCTCTGCTTAGCTAATTATTGAAAGTAAATGAGTGGGAGTGGAGGAACACTGATGGGATTTTGGGCCCAGACTGATCAGGCCTCATCAGTCTGGACTGCTGAGGCCTCTTGAATGAGTCCCCAGGACTGTAGCAAAAAGGTGTTCAGTAAATTTAATTCAGAAAAGAAAAAGAAGAACTTTGGATAATAAATGCAACTAATTAAAAAAAAATGTAATGTTGATTTTTGAGTACAAACTGTCGTATAATCTTGGTTGGTTAATTTTAATCATCAACTACTATGCCTCTGAGAGTGGCCAGTTCTGCATGAGTACATATTTTATTCATGCTGGGTTTTTTCTGCAACAGACATTTTGTTCTGTTTGTAGCAGTATTCATTAGAAGGTGTCATTAGAAATTGCTATAGAAAGTTTTGATTGGAATTTTTAAGATTTATTTTATGTTCAATGTCGTATGTTTGTTAATTTCCGGTGAAATTCGTGCGTTAAGGTGAGGTTCCCTTTAAACAAAGTCCGGTCTGGCCCTCACCTTGTATGTTTTGTCAATCTTTTGGTTCCTTGTGTATCTGAGTTTGACCTTAGCCTAAAAGTTTGAAGAAACCTTGTTTCAGTTGCTGCTAATTGCTCGTATCATCAAGGTCCTGGTCATGGACATGTGTGTGTGTGTGTGTGTGTGTGGCAGCATTGGCGGATGAGAGTTCGTCCAGTGCCTCCTGCTCCACAGAGCCACAGCCCACCAGCAGCCAGCCTCAGACCCGCCTCAGCAGAATGGCAGGACAGCACGGACGTCTGGACACCCAGCAGGCCCAACATTCCCAGACCCGACTGAGCCGCTCACGGCAGGTGAGCTTCCACCTACCACACGTTAAGAGAACCAATGCTTGTCAGTCAAGTGCTTCAGAGATAGAAAAGGTAGTAACATAAAGGTGTTAGTCTACTGATAGTTTAACCTCTTTTTCCACATCAAAGTTTGGTTTTTGATACTTTACCAGATGTTATATTCAAACTATAAATGACTATGGATTAAGAAATTATGCAAAACGATAAAATAATATAACTCAGTGGGGCTGGGGTTACATAGGTTTGCTCCTTTTTTAAGCAACAAATCAAGCTGTACTTAAACTAAGCTAACAATTGCTGTATGAAAAGAATCTAATGTGCCTTATGATCGTCGTTTTTGTTTTTTGAATCAAACCGTTCCATTTAATCTGTAATGAGGGATAAATCTGTGTGATTTCTGTCTCCATTGTCCACAGCTAATGCTTGAAATAAACCAAATCAAAAAAGTTCAAACAATTGCAGGTCAAGAAATTTGATTATAAAACGTTTTGAGTAGCTTTGTGTTCGCTCTGACAAGTTTGAAGTGGTTTGTTCACGCTTATCATTGAAGTACGTGTTTTCTACATTTATTTAACACAATAGTAGAGGTATAAAGGCTCATTTCAACAATTCATGTTATAATTTGTGGTTAACGATACGATTAATGGTCGACTTTGGTTCATTTTGAACGAACCGATTCTCTGACTCTAAGTGGATCCAGATCCTCTGGATCCAAACTTCCAGCAGTGAGACTCAGACAGAAATTCCTGCTACTGAACAGTGAAGTTTTCCAGATTCTTGGATTTCTTCCAGATCATCAAGTTAAATGAAATCTGTGTCCAAACAAACAAGTCAACTAGAATGAATGTCAGATCCATTCACATGGTAGTTTCCTAAAGTTCACCACTGTTGTTTTTCCACATCCAGAGAATCCAAAGGGAACATTCTAGAACATTCTAGACACTGGATGGTCACATGACTTTATTCACAGTCTGTCCACACATTGGACTGGAATGATGGACTGATCCATGTTCATGACATCACATGTGTGTTGTCCACTGAAGCACTTGGTCTCTTTGACATTAGAGGAAATTAAAACTACCGTACCTCAATCCTTGTAGTATTTTCCGAGATCCATTATGATAAATGTATTTCATTGCGTCAGTGGTTTAGGTGTTTAACAACTTGCCTCAGACAGATCAGTCTGGTTGAATGAATGGATTTATAGATTAATCGTTACACTCTTAAATAAATAAATAAATATATAAAACTAGAATTTCAATTCCTCACAGAAATTGCATCTGATTGCTAAAAGCCATGTTTTTATTGCACGTTTGTGAACTTCTGCTGCTGCTCTGAGTGCTGTAAAAGGAGCTAAAAGAACATCTGTTATGCTGATGTTATTTTAAAGTGGGTGGAGCCTTTTTTTTAAGATTCGGGAAGTTTGTATGAGCAGGAGATTAAGGAAGGAATTTGTGTCTCATGCTACACTCACCGTGTCCCGTGTTGTGCGTTCAAGAATGTGCTATGCTCAGTTTCATGAACGTCCTGTGGTGTAGAGCCTGTAAATAGGCTTTACAATTAGCATAGCGTCACATAGAAGTGAGACACCAGTGGGATTAACAGCTTTCTGAAGTTCTCTGCTGGTGTGAAGTGTGGTTGACATCCTCACCTGCAGGCACCAGGCAGCTTCCTTTAATCTCCATTGTATCTGGTCATCATCCCCTGTTGGCACTGGATTTAAAAACTAGAGAGTTTACAGAAAGTTCCTGAACTGGACAAGTCAAAAACCAAAGCATGTTTGTGATGCTGCATCGCTAAATATTTGTATATATATATATATGTGTGTCTGTGTGTTTTGGCTCACATATTAAAGCACAATAGCAAATGATAATTAACCTGTTCTATTCCTTGAACAGTCTGGAAGACAAAGGAAGAAAGCTGTCATGATGCCCCGTGTTGTCCTCACCCCTCTAAAAGTAAATGGAGAACATGTCTCATCAGGTAAACCCACACACACACAAACATAAACAAACACTTGGTAGTCACTAGCTCTGCTACATGTCCCATTTCACAAGATGTATGCATAAATGAGTGAAACACATCCCTTCAGCTTTTCCTTCCACTCAAATATTAGGCTTTGTAAGGCTGGTATTGATTGTTGCAGTTAAAATGGGGGTAAATACATTTTTAAGAGACATTTGTAAAGTTGCAAATTAGTGATGCGCGATAATGACTTTTTACAACCGATTCCCGATATTTTCCTGTCTCTTGTAGCCGATACCGATACTCAACCGATATGTCACGAGAGTCCCGACACCACGACTCTTGCTGCTTCATCACAGCAGTGATCAAAAATCCCACACCATCACAGCTCTGCTCCAGAGCGGTTCCATAAAGCAGTATAAGAGGGTTACTGTCATTATTACTGTCATTTTCTTCATCGGCAAATATGCCTGGAAAAACAAGTTTGTCAAGCAGTTTACGTATATTGTTACATGGTCTTTTAATTATTCTAAACCTAGGAATAATCCTGCTTTCGTTTATATGTTCATTTTATCTTCCGGGTTATGGGGCACACTGTCAGTTATGAGGATTTTTCTGTATTTAACACATACAAAAGGTGCACCGGGTTTTAAGGCGCGGGCATTTCTAAAATACCGGTAAATCATGCATGCTAGAGTGTGTTTTAAAAAAGCACTGGAAGCAAATCTGAGTTGGTTGTGATTTATTTTTCATTTTTTCAGTCATCAATCAGCGTCCAAAAATCCATCAAAGTCCTCATCTTCTGTATCTGAAATGAACAACTGGGCTAAATTTCTATCAAACACGTTCCGTTTCCCGTTCCCGTTTATCACCGTCAGAGTCTGTCTCGATGGCGTGCGGATCCCCATGAATGATGCCGGCAGCAGTGCAAGCAGACACGTTAGGTCAGCCTAGCTTCTACAATCCATTCACAAAGTGTGGAGTAACGTGCACCGTAAAAACACGGTCATTTTGGGCTACCCTGACTGACTTGCTTTAGTGTTTCTGGTGGGACTAGGATTGAGGCCAACCAAAATCTCTAGAAAAGACGCATGTTTAGCACATTTTACTTTAAAAGCAGAACGATGTATCTGAAAAAGACCTGAATTTTTTTTTGGTGAGATGGGGTACCGCTGACTCCTAACCAGAAACTAGCTCTGCCGCCATTGCGTTGTTTTTTGACGGCAGAAGTGTAGACATCTGAATTATTGTCTCTGGCGTCTGAAGTGATGCTTGTTTGCTGCTGTGGTAGGACCCATAAAAAGGAACCGAGGGGGGGTGGATGTGGACTTTGAAACACCCGGCTCCATCCTTGTGAACACCAACATCAGGGCTCTGATCAACGTCAGGACGTTCTCTGCCTTCCCGGCACACTCCCAGCAGCAGCTGCTTCAGCTTCTGCCGGAAGTTGATCGACAGGTGGGTAGAGCCGACTATCGGTGCCGCTGCAGGCTGAGTGACCCGGGTTTAGATCAGAACCGTCTCTCCACTGTTCCTGCAGGTCGGGCCTGATGGCACAGCCAGACTGAGTAGTTCAGCCCTAAATAATGAATTCTTCACTCATGCCTCTCAAAGCTGGAAAGAGAGATTGGCTGAAGGTAAGTTGATTCTTATTATGAATAAATAGGAGCTCCTATAAGTTATAATGTACACAAAAATAAAACCTTGAAGCCAGAAAACTTTCTGGTTGATGTGGGGTCAAAATTATTTCTCATTAATTTAAATTCAACTCTGTTTGATTTTTAATGCTTTTATTCAGATGGCGCTCCTCTGTCTGGTGGTTTTAGTAAACCTGCCACATTAAATGATGGAGCAAAAGGTTTTTTTGTGGGCTTATAAATTGAAGCTGCTGAACATAAAATGTATTTGCAGTATCTCAAAGTGAAAATGTGCTTCTAGCATTGTGCGATGCTCAAACTGATCATGTGTGGGAGAGCCAGCATAGAGGAAATAAGGTGACCAAACGATTAAAGAGAAAATGCTTAACGGCTGTTGTGTGCATGAACTCTTCATCTCATTGAGTTGATGCACTTTAGTGAGGACTTCTGACAGCAATTAGTGTGACCGCTTCATACTGTTGTGGACTGTAAAAATCAAAGTTCTTAACGGTAAAATAAGCCTTCATTTGAATATTTCCCATTCTCAAAGGCCCACTACGTCAGAGTGCTTTGCTTGTATGAGAATGAGAGACTTTAAAATAACAAGCAATCAAAAATATTTTTTGAAAAGAAAAAAAGGTTTTGAAAGCAAATATTTCAAATGTTCTTTTGCTACTTAGAAAGTTTTGTCTGCAGTGTTTTGGCTTAAATATCACTTCATAGAATAATTCTAAAAGCATGATACGCTTTCATCTTCAAAAACGTGCAGTAAAAAATATAAACACTAGTAGGTTTTTGTGAACATGCAGCTCATACACACAAAGCCAGTTGAAACCCCACTTTCATGTCATATCCAACCAGGGAGGGGTTCTCATTATCACAGGGTAACTTCTAATAGCAGACAGACACGGATGTTTGCATCAGTCAGTAGGATCAGACTCTGGAATGGCTTTAAATGTACATATAGCAAAAGTGTCTTCAAAATGAATAAATGATTCAAGTATTAAGGCTATGTGTTGTAGTATGTAGTTTTGATATGGATTAGTATAGTGTATTAATAGTTACTGTAATGAATGTATAACAGACGTTGGAAGAAAGCAGTGATATCAAACTGATTAAATTCATAAATAATCAAGCCGCCAGCTACAATATTGCATGTTTCTGTAAATAATGAATGTGTAAGGTGTGGGGAATAAATAGTTTTCTCTTCTGCCGTCTCCCTCTTATAGTGTTATTAAAAATTACTACCGTATTTTCCGGACTATAAGTCGCACCGGAGTATAAGTCGCACCAGCCCAAAAATGCATTATAAAGTAGAAAAAAACACAGATAAGTCGCTCTGGACTATAAGTCGCACTTTGATAGGAAATTTATTTAAAAAATCTGAGACCAAGAACCTTGAAAGGCAACTTAAAATAACAGAGGGTTAGAGAACAGGCTAAATAGCTACATGACGCACAACGAACTGAGTACGTGCTTGCTTTATAAACATAAAACCACTGCGTGAGTGGGACTTGGACTTTAAAGGGCTACTGGTAAGCTCAATGCTGGACTCCTTTTTTTAATATGTCACGTTGTTGTATTGGGTTAAAAGAAAAAAAAATAACTACCGGTAAATGTTCTAAAATGTTATACAAATGTTTGTATTAAAATGATACATATTTGTTAACCTGAAAAAACATAATTATTAGTAAAATACTACTTAAATTAAAATAAATTGTATTTAAGTGTGGGAGCATGCAGGTCACCAACACACTTGACAGTATGAAAGTACCACTAAGTACCACAGCGAGCCTGGAGCGCCCTCTTGCAGTTGTCAGTGAAAATAACGAACATGTGAAATTATTCAACAATGTAATTTATTTCAAATATAAGTCGCTCCGGAGTATAAGTTGCACCCCTTGCCAAACTATGAAAAAAAGTGCGACTTATAGTCCGGAAAATACGGTATTTATTTTTTTAAAGAAGTAATTATTTCTACATTATACAGGAAGAGTTCAACAGCATACAGATGACATGTTGCTTAAATGTGTTCCATTTAGGAAAGTCTCCACATTATCTCCTTTCTATGGAGGGGTGATAAGAACATGCCTTATGTTAAAAAATGCATAAGATAACAACCCTGTCAAGAAAATGTTGTAAAATCCTCATATTATCCTTATAAACAAGATGTCACAACGTTTTTTTGTATTTTCTTTTCATGTTTTTTAGTAAGTAAAATGATGGAGTGAAATGTTTCACTTCAGAGATGTTTTTTAGCTTTAAATACGCTATTGAGCTGGAAAAGGAAGAATTTGCTTTAGATAATGTTTTGCTGATATATTTAATTTATTTTTAACATTTGAATGGATTCAATGCTGTTACCAAAAACTGAATATCAAAAGATTTTGAACAGTCTAACTTACTTCAGATAGTGTTTGTTGACTTTTATTTCTTTTTTCTTGTGACTGCAGCAAAAGACATTGCTTTGTTAAAAGCACAAGTTCCATTCCATTCTATTCCATTCCAGTTTTGGTGCTGCACCCAAACAGAACCGAGCTAAAACGGAGCAGCACAAAGGCAGAGGAACTGCTCTGATGAAATCTCTCTCCATTGTTTTTTTTTATTTTTTAGGTGAATTTACCCACGAGATGCAGGTCCGTCTAAGACAGGAAATGGAGAAAGAAAAGAAGGTGGAGGCTTGGAAGGAAAAGTTTTTTGAAGAGTACCACGGACAAAAGTGAGCACCAAGTGATCCTCCTAAAACAAAGGAATTTACACTCAGGTTTTATTGTCATTGGCGTTAAAACGCAGTATGTCTGCTGTTATCGCTATGTAGGGTAAGGAAAATGTTTGAATCCCAATGATTGTTTGAGCCTACTAAGATGGCAGCATGAAACTGGTGCTGAATCCATGAATTTTAAACAAAGGAGATGCCACTACTGATGCAACAGTGGGGTTTCTGAAACATCCAGTTGCCAAGAGGACAAGCAATGTGGTTTAGCACATCACTGTGAATATTAGTTACTGTCTGTCAGTGGTGGTGTCGTTATGGCCGTACGGTCATTTTGTATAAAAAGGTCAAATGGGTCTTTTTAACCCCTGAACGTGCTTTCAACTACCAACACTCCTCAACCAGCAGATTCTGAAGTGGAGAAGAGCAGCTTCGTGCTGATATGCAACACTTAACAGTAGTGAATCTTTACTCAATCAGTCTAGTCCTATCTTCTTTCAACTGTAATTCATATTTTTCTTTAAAAATGTGTTTTCTTTTCTTTTAAAAGTCAATTGCACGGATGTTCGGTCTAACTGTTTGGTTTTCTGCAGGTCTGGCCTAACTCAAGAGGAATCACTGAAGCTCACTGTGAGTGAAGCTAATGAAGTAGCTGGTTCTGTACTGGAGAGCGACGTTTCCTTGGTGGCAACTGGTCCTTCGAAGAGACGTAGTGTGGGCAGAAGGAGGAGGGATGGCAGGATGAGGAGACGTACGCGCGTTGACCTTCGTCGCAGAGCTCGTCGGACGCTCTGCAAGGTCTCTCCAGCCTTGCAGTCTACAGAAGCAGCTGAGCCCAGTGCTGGACTCGACATTGCAGCAGTATCCATTGACTCGTCTGTGGGCAGTAACGCAGTGGTTCAAGCAGAGGTGGTGCTCCAGGCTGACTGTGCAGTCGAGCTCCCAACTGAGGATGCCTCTGAAGAGCAGAAGCCCTTCACACCAGAAGCGGTTGTTGTGGCTGCTCCAACTCCTGCTCCGAGTCGCAGCTCCAGTCCAACCTCTACCAGCGCCAACGAGGAACCTGAGGTTGCAGCTTTCCTTCTACCCAAAGAAATCCCACCAGTATTGGCCTCCACCAGCTCTCCTTCCTCGTCCTCCTCCTCCTCGTCTGCTTCATCTCCTGCGTCTTCAACCTCATCACCTGACAGACAAGGAGCTTTTGCATCGGGTCTGGACTCATCTTCATCTTCCTCCTCGTCATCCTCCAGTGCAACACTTCCGGCTGATCCTTTGGATGATACAGCCTCTGTGGTCACTTCCATCACTGGTGGCACTGCCACCAGCAGCCGTGAGAGCAGTCCGTCAGCCAGCCCGGCCACCGCTGATGTGCTCGGCAGTGAGCAGAAGAGGCGACAAAATGAGCCTGAAGCTCTTCCCAGCTTTCCAGAGAAAAGGCCACGACTTGACAGCCGTCAGTCCTTTCGTACCACAATTGACGGTGTCTGTTCAGAAAAGCCGCAGCCAACAACCGAAGAACCGAAGGTGCCACCCATTCGGGTAAGAATGTGCAACTACGAATCTGAAGACTGTCCCCCACTTCATTGGCCCCACTCGAGAAAAAACAGCTTCTTTAAATTGGACTACTTTAAAATGATTATATAGTAACAGTTTCTACACTGCCTAAAGGAATATAATCAGGTTAAATATTAGTTCTTATCAAAAGTACCAGGTAATTGGTTGTATTGTCTTTTACATCCCATCTTCTCCATGAAGCAAAAAGCTGTTGGAGTAACATGGTAACCTGTCTGAGGTTTAGGTCTGGACTTTATGAATCCTTAAACCCATCTTACTGCGATAAGGAAGAACATCGACAGCTCACCGTAATAGCTTTTTATTATTGTTCACCATTACTCAAACACCGAAATTCAAAAGTTTCATGTGGTTCTAATGTGCTGTTTCTAGGCTGAACTCAATGAAGTCATTTGGTACTGTAGCTTTTTTTGACATTAATAATACCAGGATCTGAAATGATTCATTTGTCAGTCTTTTTTTATTTTACTTTTAAACTGTAAACTTTTGCAAACTGATACCAACCAGCAGCAATTTTAAACTGATTACTCAAAACCCATGCAGATGCAAAACAAAAAAAGTTACCCTAAAAAGTATGTATTGTATTTATTACATCGGATTATATGGCACAGCATCAATAAATGGTCTATTTTCAAACTTATGTCATATTTGATGCACACAGAACCATAAGGCGCATTAAGGCCGCCTTTACACTGCACGGTTCAAGTGACTCAATTCCGATTTCTTCGTCTCACGTGGCACAGATCGGATATGATCGGTGAACGTGTAAGCAGGACAAAAGCGCATGGATTCCGTTTTTCTCAGATCGGATACAGGCCTCTCTCATATGTGGAAATAAATCGGAAACGAATCGGATACGCGGATTTGCGTGTGCCATGTAAGCTGACAGATCGGATATTCCCCAGTAAATGCGAGTCGTACGTCAGTGACGGCAACTCAGGACACCACCAACTAAGATCACATGACTTATTAAAGTGCTTTTGTGCGCTGATTTTGCTGTCAGCGTGTTACCTTTTAGCCTCAGGCTTCAGACCGTAGTCAGAAACCGCTGTTATGTCCGGTCTGGACGCAAACGGTAACTAATGAAGCGGGACACCGTTGCTATGGAACAGGCTAGAAGCCGTTTATGTCTTTGGGGGGCGTGTATGATGGGGACCGTGTGTGTGTGTTTGTGTGTGTGTGTGTGTGTGTGCGTGTAACTTAAGGAGAGGAAAGTGGGTGTGAGCGCGGAGCGGGGGACTGTCGGAGAACTGAAAATTAAAAATAAGGTGTATCGCCCAAAAGTTTTGGAGTCTTTCTTAGCCCACTCTGGAGGCTGAGGGTTCAGAACGGAAAAGAGAACCCCGAGGACATCTCCCGTGCGTTTCTGACCACGGTCGGAAAAGAGAAGTCCTCGCGCAGGAAAGGTTCAACACTTGGATCAAACTGTTCGGACAGCACAACGTCTGCAAACACTTCCTCATTCAAAACTCAGAGAAAGCCGAGCAGCCCCCCTTCTTTTCCTCCTCCGTGCATCCCCTCAGAAGCGCCCAAGGCCACGCCTCCTTCCGTCCCCGCCTTGCCTCCATGACAACCGCAATCACAAAAGTCTGAAGGAGGTCCGCGGAATGCGGAAATGCTGCTACGTAGTCCTCAGAACGTCTATGTTTGATAGTTTCAGCATTGTATAGTGTAAATGCAAAAATCAGATACGGGTCACTTTTTAAAGATGATGTAAGCGGGTCGTCAAAAAAATCGGATATAGTCAGAAAATCGGATATGAGCATCAAGACCTGCAGTGTAAAGGCGGCCTAAGAGACTCAGAGATAGGTCAGTCTGTCCAACTTTATTGACTGTTCACAGTAACTGTAAAACTTGTTCGTAACGTGCTACATGTTAGAAGCCTTAGCCACGTTAGTGTACTTACAATAACCAACTCCCAACTTTGTTTGCAACACGTAAGTGACAGACTGATGCTGCTGAAGCAGATATACATACAAACTATGACTACACTAACTCCCAACCTTGACAGTATCACGTAAAAAAAAGCCACTGCATGTTAGCCACGTTAGCATATTCACAATAACACCCAATGTTGTTTTTAGCTTCTTTAAAAAACACTTACATTTTGACGGCGCGCCATGTACCTCTCAAAAGCACTTCATCAGTAAACACAACTAGAATGAATCCACATGTTGAAGGTCAATAGTACGAATAGCTAATAAACATGACAAAGTGAAGTAAGAAAGCCCTTTTCTGAATAAAAACACCTCAAAGAAAATAAAATTAGGTAAACAAACTACCATAGTAAAAATCAATAATAGGAATCTGGAACTTTTATCGTTTATTATTTTTTCATTACAGACATATTACATTAAAATAGACGTGTTTTCATAGACCTTTGAAAATAATGAGCTTGGTATACTGTTGTTGCCGTTTGTGCTTTTGCAGCAGTGATGTGTGTAGATGTGCTGCATGATGCACGTTGTAGATGAAGTTTCTTATGACAACAGGATAGTAAAATACTGAATGTGATGGCCGTGGAGTCTGCCAAGATCTTTGACATGGAGCACTTGCCAGATGATGTCATTTACTTTAGTGGTCTTCAACCTTTTTCACACCACTGACCGGTTTAATATCAGACAATCTGCGTTTAATATTTTTTAGCTTCCGGATTCTGAAAACCATATTTTTCACATTAAATTTCGGATACAAGAAATTTAGTTTAAAAACAATCTATAGAACATTAGTACAGATGACAAAGACTCAGTGAAACAAAGTTGTTGGCAAAGTTGGCAACGGTGATAGTAGTTGCCATAGATGTGACTCGGAGCAACTCAGACCAATCACTTTCAACTGGACTCAACATTCCGTATCAGGAAGCAACGGTACTTCCTGATTGGGAACCTGAGAAGGGAGAGTCTGAGCTGTGCATTGTTTTTAAAGTCAATGGTCTCAGGTCATTTCAGGGCAAAAAGATTGATCATTTTGTTTTCTGTTTTAATAATAATAATAAACTTTATTTGTATAGCACCTTTCTAAAAAAAATCACAAAGTGCTTCACAGTAAAACACAATAAAACACCGAATACAGAGAGAATTAAGAAAATGCTATTTAAAAAAAGATACGTTTGTAGCTGCTTTTTACAGAAAACACTGAGTCTGCAGATCTGAGGCTGATAGGAAGGGAGATCCAGAGGGATGGAGCCACTGCTGCAAAGGCTCTGTCACCTTTAGTTTTTAACCGGGTTCTCTTAACAACCAGCAGACCCTGGTCACATGACCTCAGGGACCTGCTGGGAGTGGACGGCTGCAAAAGGTCTTTTATGTAGACCGGTGCTTGGCTATTAAGAGCTGTGTGTGTTAAAACCAGGACTTTAACATGCACTCTGTGGCAGATGGGGAGCCAGTGTAGCTGGACTAACAACGAGATGACGTGTGAAAACTTGGATGATTTAGTTAAAAGCCTTGCAGCAGCATTCTGGAAAACCTGGAGCCGTTCTAAAGATTTTTTGCTCAAGCATGTGAAGATGGAGTTGCAATAATCAAGACGAGAAGAAATAAAAGCGTGGATCAGCATCTCCATCTCAGAACGAGACACGATTGGACTCAGTTTTGCAATGTTTTTTAGATGATAAAAACCAGAATGTATAATTGACCCGACATGTGAGTCGAGGGATAAAACCGGGTCTAGAGTCACCCCAAGGTTCCTGACAGACGGCTTAATAAAGGAAGCAAGAGGACCGAAGCACTTTTACAGAAATTGTGAATATTTTTATCACAGAGGAACATTTTCTGTGCCAAAGTTTCTTAAAAGATGCCAAATTCAGACTTGCTTTAGGGAAATTCATAAATGTCTGTTTTACAAGTTTTCACAAATCAGCAACTTCCTTCTTTGTCAAATTCCTGCGGCTGGTTAAAACTGACATTTTGTGATGAAGATGAAGACGTCAAAGTGGAATGCTAACAACCGGATGCTAACTTTCACTGCGACTCCACCGTCCTAAAACTGGAATTTTCTAAATATGATAAACATGAATCCACTCAGTCTGCATCTTTATTATCTGCATGCGTTAAACATTTGAGAATCAGTCACCACATATTAAGCAGAGCAGCTTCTGGTACATGAGAACTACTGTCTCAATGAATCCATATTTAGAGGAAAACTCCGGCTTTTGTCTGTACAAAGCAGCTTCATGTTTCTTTGAAGTCAAAGACTTTTCTTCAGTTTCCTCACTGATTCTTTTCTCTCTAAAGAAACTTTCCAAATACGTTTCATTGTTTGTTTTTATTAGCTCTTTAGCTTTGGGCTACCAACTAAGCGCTCCGAAACCTGCTTAAAGTCACATGATGCGTCAAGACTGACAGATGTGGTGATCAGAACCCACTAGTTTTCCAAAATAAAACCTCCGTCAGTATCAGAAAACAAAATAATCTATTTTTTCTGTCTGTGGCCCTGTACCAAGTGGCCCACGGACCGGTACCAATCTGCAGCCGGGGGGTTGGGGCACACAGCTCAACATGTCTCAAGAGATATTTCTTTGAAAGATTTCTTTACAATCCAACCTATAAAAATAAAATAAACATCACAATTTGTAAGACAAACTGGCACAACTTCATAAAATACTCGAAAAAATAAGCTTGAAAACATTTTTCCACACTTTTGGTCCAATCACTTGTCAGGGACAATCCAGTTAATAAGTTTATGAAAATACTGCATCTTATGGACCACCAATCCAGGAACATATATCGATGTGCACTACTCAACTCTTACACGTATTGATGGCCGTCTTCTGTCTTTTTTTCTCCTAGATTCAACTATCCAGAATCAAACCTCCATGGGTCAAAGGGCACCCCACTTACCAGATCTGCCCACGGATTGTGCCCTCCGGAGAGGGCTCACGCCGGTCTGGAACTGGGGGAGCACGAACTCTGGCAGACATCAAAGCCCGAGCCCAGCAAGCCCGAGCCCAGAGGGAAGCCGCTGCTGCTGTTGCGGCCTCTGGCGAAAGGACAGGGACGACCAGTGTCGGGCTGCGGCCTACTCTTGGGCTATCGGATAGCAACAGTGAACGACGAAGAAGAGAGCACCCAGGACCAACCGAGCCTGGAGGAGGGGGGCAGGAAGGAGCCGGAGATGAGAAGAAGGCGGCCAGTGAAATGGAGGAGCAGGAATCGTCTTCAGACGCTAATTCGTCTGGAACACAATTACAGCTTCAATATGTAGAAGCTCACTGTTCCCCTTCATTATCCAACACATCCACCTCCATGTCTGTGGAGTCCCCACAGGCCCCCAGTCCCTACCAAGAGGGGTCAGCTAGGGCTCTGAAAGTAACAGAAGAAGTTGAAGAAACATCAGCAGCTTCCCAGAGCTCCCCCTGTAGGTTCAAAGACAGGCCTTGCAATCTCTCCCCAGATCCCAACATTACATCCAAGTCATTGGGCACCCAATCTTTTCAGGCAAACCATTTGCAGGAGTCAACCAATGTCTCAGAGATGGCAGGCAAAGGTTGTGTGAAAACCATCCTGACCCAAACATCAATCCCTGATTCCATCCCTAGGTTTGGGACTCAGGGTGTGGACATTTTACAGACAATTGCCTCTTCTTCTCAGAACAAAGAGCTGGAAAGAGAAAAGGAGGATGGACCCTGTGTCATCGTCCAGCATAGTTCACACCATGAGGAACAGCAGGAAGTTTCGTCGCATTCACTGGTGAAACAGCCAGAGGGTTCTCTTCTTCAATGTGATGTGAATCTTAGCATCAGCAGAAAGAAAGAAGAAGATGCAAATACACACAGTGACTCCACAGAAACTGCTTCTGACTGTGAGAATGAAGGCCAAGAGGACGGGCAGCAGGAGTTGGCGGACCAAGAATGGCACTATCCTCTGAGTACCCAGAGCCCTGGTACTCAGAACCAGCAGCTCATTGTGCAGTCCACTATGCTGGGTCACAAGGGTCAGACAGTCATTCAACCTTGCTTTCCAAATGGTCTACCTGAGCTTCAGCATAACCACCCTGATTCCCAGGACCACCATTCTGTCATTACGGCACCTTTGCCTGGTCTCAGAGAAAAGAATGCTGTGGTAAAGATTAAGCTCAAAGAGGACCGTAAAGCCTCCAGAACGACTTATGTTGAAGAGTGCCAAGGATCTTTAAAGTCTCCTGTCATTCATTTAAATGTTGCTGCTGCTCCCAAAAGACTGGCTGGTCCAGCCAGATCTGTTTCAAGCGTGGAGGCCAACAACCCTCTTGTTACTCAGCTTCTACAGGGCAGTCTTCCCCTTGAAAAGGTCCTCCCTTCACACTCGGCCAACAGGCTGGAGATAAGCCGACTACCAGGAACTCAATCTAGGACACCAACTCTAAAGAACCCAGGAACTCGCAACAAAACCGAGGTCCCAGTCCAACTTTCTAGTCCAGAAGAAACCGCTGTTCCTCAGGTTCTTAACCTGTCATCAGTAGAGCAATCTGGTTCCTGTCAGTCCCCAGTTATGTCAGACTACCACCCTCCGATGGCCCCTGGTGCTGTTCCAGTTATTACTTCTGCACCACCCTCTTTTTCTTCTTCTGGATTGTCATCCAAAACCAAACCAGATGTGTCTCTTACTGCAGTGGAGTCTACTGTCAACAAGTCTCATGGCTCCCACTCATCACAGGAGGTTGTTGCCAACCAGTGCCAAGATACTCATGGGAGTATACCTGTTTTACCCTCCCCTCCCTATGTAGACCCCTGTCCCCTGGAGGGGGTGGCAATCATAAAGGTCAATCTACGGCCTCAGCAGGTGTCTCCTGCTTCCCCTCCGAAACATGAAGCTAGCACACGACCGTCTTGCCAGGCCTTGGCCAAGGCTACGTCAGCTTTAACCCATGGTGTTCTCAAAAAGGAACCTGGGAATTCAATAGATGGGTACCTGTGTGGGGGAGCCATGGAGGGACTTCTCAACATGGAGCTGACACTGGCAAGGATAGCCAAAAAAGACCATGGAAAAGTTTCATACTCATCCAGCTCCCCTTCACCCTTATCCTCATCTCCCTCACCTTCCTCCTCCGCCTCCTCTCTGCCCTTCCCGTTGTATGGAAAGCTTCCCAAACAGAGTGGATGTGTGGGAGCTGTTAGCTACACAGCCAACTTGTCAATGATGGACAACAGTGGCTTTACCCGGGGTGTGACTGAAAGCGTGCTCCAGCTACGCCCTCGTCTGGCGCCCAGCCATGCTACTCTCAGCATCCAAGCATTCGCCGACAGTGCAACGGACGAGGTGGCCCTGAAGTGCTCCTGCCGCCTCAAAGCCATGATCATGTGCCAAGGCTGTGGGGCTTTTTGCCACGATGATTGCATTGGACCCTCCAAACTGTGTGTGTCGTGCCTTGTTGTCAGATAGTGGGTTTTGGTGGATTTGCTGTGGGAGGTATGGTGGATGCGCACACGCCCTGTAAATCTGGTCTGTTTCTTTGGTTGTTGCTGATATCAGATTTTTAAGCTGTATTGTTTATTGATATTATTATTATTATTGTGAACTTGGAGCATGATTAATTGTACATTTTGCCATTTACCTCATGTTGTCTTGCTCCGCTTGTTATCAGTGGTAGGTCACCATTTTTTTGACTTCTAGTTTGCTCCGCAAACTAGAAAGTATTGTCTCTTTGCAGAGTTATTTTTTTAACCATTGAAAGGAATAAAACATTGCTTCGTTATTTTAAGTTTGAATAGTTTTTCTGTTCATTTTAGTCAACTAACGAGATGATTACTCATCGAAAATTTAAAGATAAAATCCAGAATCAGCGTTAAGTTGAAAACCGTTGCATCATTTCATAAACCATTTAAAGAATTGCTATGATGTATTTCACTAAAACATGTAAAAACAGATAAAAAAAAGAGCTGATAAGGAAAACCTCTAGATAGATGCTTATTTTTGCTAAGAACTATTTTTCTATAAAAAATGGGCTTTAGAATTGCTAATAAACGTCTGCAGCTCCTAAGGTGACTAAAAATTAAGGGCTATGCAACACTTGAAGAGTAAAAATAACATAATTGGAAAATTAACAAGCCCAGTAATACTACTATCCAAATTAAATATTTAGGATTACTTAATACCACCTGCTGTCACTTGGGGATTGTTGTTTGAGGAAATTCATATCCATTAGACTAAAAATTATTTGGCAGTTGCGTGTTTACTTTTTCCCATATAAAAAGCTGAGAGTTTGGTAGCATGTTCTTGAACATCCAGATTTTTTTTGATCATCTTTTTGCTGTAGTTTAAATAATTCAAGTTAAAAAGGGACCAATCTGATGCCTCAAAAAAAGTAGGTGGCTTTGCGTCAAGCGTTTGAAACCTTTGATTCTTCCAAGCCCGCTTCAGTGGAAGGGGTGTTCAATTCAATATTATTTGTAGAGCCCAAAATCACAACAGTCGTCTCGATGGGCTTCATACCGTAAATTGTGAAGTAAACATGAAATCAAAAGGATCATGAATACATAGAATTCAATGGGAAAATACTCAACTGAACTAACTAAACAGAATAAACTGAACAGGGCATCCCTGCCCTTAGGGTGTGGCCTTCTAAAATGCTCAGTGCTGATTGGAAAGTGGTTGTCATAGAAATGTAGACTTAGACCAACATGGACCAATCACGGCTTACAGAGGACGACTGGTTCCAACATTGTTTTGGACTCACTGCGGAAAAATGGCAACAAAATTGACTTAATTTGGTTGGAGCCTGAAGCAAGGCATTTTCTAAGGGTGACATCCATAGACTGTAGAAACAATGGACAGCTCCACCCCTCCCTTCTTTTGTTTTCAGACAGGAAGTATTGCTGGTTTCAAGAAGCCAAAATCCCATAGACATCAATGTAGAAATAGACTGATATGACGGAGTCATTTGACAGATTTTGGGTAGCCAATAGCAGCAGACTTCATCCATGCTGTCTCTGAAGGCCTTTTCCTTCTTATTTTTCTATTTTTCTCGCAGCGTAAGAAAAAAAAACTTTTCCTGTGACTTTTTTGCTCAACCCAGATGAACCAGGAGTGAGAAACTATTTAAAAAAGGGAATAAAGGTTAAATGCAAAATTACTGTTCAAAAATTACATTCAAATGTTTGAATGGTTCTCTCTCAATGGCGTGTACAGTTCTCTCGAGCCGCGTTATTGACTGGATAACGGGAAAGCTGAGTACAGTCTGTTTCCTTCACAATAATGTGCAAAACTTTATTAAAATTCTAGAAATTAAACCATAATTATGCGAATAAACACAAACCAACTCACGCTATAAGTTCAAAAACACGGATGTGAACAATACCTTGGAACTACAGCAGATCCATTCAAATGTCTGTATATCTCATTACAATTTATGGAGGACACGGAGGATGTTTAGAGATCAGATTTATTTATTTTAAACATTTCTACAAAACCATGTGTAATCACGTTCATGAGATCAATCAGTCTCCTGGTATTAGCTCCACTCCCGCTGTAAAACTGCTTTCCCCCACTTCTTCTGTGTCTCTGCGACCCACATTAGTTCAGGAGGGGAAAAACAACAACTAGAATCAAACTAGACGATCTTGGTTTCTAAATTGCTCTGGCCATCTGCTATGCCGGGATCCAGCGGGGCGACTGCGGGCTGGCGTCCTGTCCAGGCTGTATCCCTCCTTCGCCCAACAGTAGCTGGGACGGGCTCCAGCAACTCTGCGGTCCCAGCAGGTTAAGAAAATGGTTCCAAACTGTTTACCTGTGCAGAGTTGTTGACTTATTTAATTTTAAAAAGAGTTTCCATTACAGTTTTTGCGTAACGTCCCTTTCAATACACCTCAAAACCTCCTCTAAGCACAAAAGCTTATTTTTCGATAAATGTGAGTTTTTTTCTGAAATTGTCATGTTTTCATTAGGCAAATTTAGTATCGCAAATCCAATTTGTGCAATTTCATATTCAATATAAATGTAGCATTCAAGAGATGGTCTCACAATAAGCTCACTCCTGTTTGGCAGCAGTAGTTGCCATAGATACGATGACTCAGAACGACGAGGCCCAATCACTGCCGACTGATTTCAACATGGCAGCGCCCGTGTCAGGAAGCAATGGTGAGGGATTTGGCCTGATTAAGTCAGGTAAGGCATTTTCTATGGGTTGTGTCACACCTCAATTCGTCCATCGTTTTTACAGTCTATGGGAACATCACACATGGTTCGTCGAGTTATATTATGCAGTCAATGTTTGTACTACCTCCTGACTATCTGAAAAATGTACTTTTTATTTTTATCCACAAAAGCTACAATTCCCAGAGGCCCACCCCTTCACATTTGGTTTCACTCTAAAGCCCCACATGTCCCCTTTCGATAGAGAAGAAGGTATTCAGTAGTACGCACCAGTTGAAAGATATTCAGGTTTAGAAATGTCCTCTACAGAAGACACATTGCATTGCTGGTAGTCAGGAACATCTTCTTCTTTATCTTTCGGCTTTTCCCATCAGGGGTCGCCACAGCGAATCATCCTTTTCCACCTCACTCTATCATGAACATCTTTTACCCTAACATTAGCCAACTTCATGTCCTCTGTTAAGACATCCATATATCTCCTCTTTGGCCGTTCTCTTGCCCTCCTGACAGGCAGCTCCATCTCCAACATCCTTCTACCAATATATCCACTATCCCTCCTCTGAACATGTCCAAACCATCTCAGTCTTGCTTCTCTGACTTTGTCGCTAACGCAGGCAACATGAGCCGTCCCTCTGATGTACTCGTTCCTTATCCTGTCTAACCTGGTCACTCCTAAGGAGAACCTCAACATCTTCATCTCCGCTACCTCCATATCAGCCTCTTGTCTCTGTCTCACTGCTACCGTCTCTAATCCATAGAGCAGAGCTGGTCTCACCACTGTCTTGTACACCTTTCCTTTGAGTCTTGCTGACACTCTTCTGTCACACAACACTTTCCTCCACCCGCTCCAACCTGCCTGCACTCGCCTCTTCACCTCTTTTCCACACTCCCCATCACACTGAACTGTTGACCCCAAGTACTTAAACTCCTGCACCTTCTTCACCTCAGCCCCCTGTAACCTAACGCTTCTACCTTGATCCCTCTCGTTCAGACACATGTATTCTGTCTTACTACGACTGACCTTCATGCCTCTTCTTTCCAGAGCAAACCTCCACCTCTCTAGCTGTTCCTCAACCTGCTCTCTACTCTCACTGCAAATCACAATGTCATCCGCAAACATCATTGTCCATGGAGATTCCTGTCTTACCTCGTCTGTCAGCCTGTCCATCAGCATAGCAAACAAAAAGGGACTCAAAGCTGATCCTTGGTGTAGTCCCACCTCCACCTTGAACTCCTTTGTCTGACCCACAGCACATCTAGTAGTCAGGAGCATATTGGTGTAAAAATAAGTATTTGGTCAGCAATCACTTTGTAATGGAACCATGGTCAAATGTTCCTGTAGGTCTTCTGCAGATTTGTACACAATATCATCCTCAATGCTCTCACTGATGAATGGAGGTTTTTATCCAATAGCTCATCATAGAATTGATAATCATTCATCCTTTCTCTATACAGGGAGATTGTACTGTCCTCTTTACTGAAAAGCAGATCTGAAGCATGTTTCCACCCCCATGCTTCACAATAGGTGTGTTGTTCTTAGGATGCAGCTCAGCCTTCAAACAAGCTGAGTGGCGTTTACAGCAAAAGGTTCTGTTTTGTTTTTTTATCTGACCACATGGTTATCTCCTAATCCTCATCTTTTTGGGATTGTTGTCATGCTGAGAGACCTAGCCATGTTTAATCACCAAAACCTTTGCTGATGGAAGGAGGTTTTCACTCAAAATCTGACGATACATGGTCTCATTCATTCTATCCTTTGTCCAGGGGTGTCAAACCCACGTCCCATGGGCCGTATCCGGCCCGCCAGATGGTTTAATCTGGCCCACCCATGAAGAGTAAAAATTATAAGGATGTTTGAAAGAAATGTATGCTTCTAGTCCATTTCTGTGGCGAGTTATGCTTTTTTAAAGAAATAAGCGAAATGCGCAACTCCGCCACTAGGGGGACCAAAGAAACGCAGAACAGGGTGAAGCAGCATATCTGTGCACGCAGTGGCGCCTCCAGAAATTTTTCATGGTGGTGGCCAGTAGGGGGCCACATTAAATCTTGGGGTGGCACACAAAAACCATGAGCTATATTTTTTAAATTCATTCTACCAAACGTAGTAAAACAACCTTTAGAAAACCAACAGAAAGATAAATGCCTACTGATATTTTGTAGAACATGAACTTATAGTAAATACTACTAGTATAATAACTAATAGATACTAGTAGATACCACTAGTAGATACTACTACTGATATATATATATATATATATATATATATATATATATATATATATATATATATATATATATATATATATATATATTTCATATTTCATGCTTAGGTGTGTCTGCTTGGGGTGTTCGGCTCTTGACTGGGAGATATCTATAATGAACAAAAAAAGAAATCTGTTGTTCTGAAATAATAATAAAAATATCCTTCCATGGGAATTATTAATTATATCTGTTGACATTTCTATTCAGACTAATGATCATGAAACATTTTTATTATTAGGGTAACATAATTCTAACTTCACCTGTTGGTCCAGGAACAGGTGGAGCCCCTTTAGCTGAGTTCTGCTTTGTTTCTCTGACCATGATGCTGACTGTCCCTCCTCTGATGCCGTCTCATCTTTGTCTTCCTCATTCTCTTCTGTCATTCATGCTGCTCTGTCTCATCTTCCTCCTCACTACTCCTCTGTCTCCCCTACCATCTCTTTCTCTCTTTCTGCTGGACTTTTCTTCTTAAAATAAGAATATATGTTGAATTTCTCTTCATTCTCTGAAAATTGACCCTAGGTGTGAATGTGAGAGTGTGACAGACAAACAGACACAAGCATCAACTAATGACTAAAGGTAACCCTGTGGAAACAAAAACACATCAAAATGTTGCGGTAACACAACAACCAGTGCTTAAATAGTGCCATGAAAATGAGTGGCGCGTGTGACAGGGACATCCTTTTTTTACGTATTAATAAAAAGTAATGACACATCCACCACCGCTGATGATGGGGCATATTTGCACCAAGTATTTGCAAACAATACAGATCTAAAGTACAGTAAACAGATTGTTAAAGACCCACGGAGAATATTTAACAGGAAAAGAAACGTAGCATTTTGGGATGTGTGATTGTGTGTGCGTGCGTGCGTTCCCGCACGCACGCGTGTGTGCGTGCTGAAACCGGTGCTCGCGCGATGCAGGAAGAGAGGGGGGAGAGCGCGTGTGAGGGTGTGGAGCGCATACACGCGCAGTCAGTCGCCGTTTTGGACTTAAGGAAAAAGTAATAAAGAAAGTTCATCTTTAGGAACTGAGACTGGTTCTTTTGTCTGACCGGCCCGGAGGATCTGAGGGTTCGAACGCGGAAGTGAACCCCGCGTCTTATTCATATTCTGCGTCCAGCGGCTCGTCTGTAGATGTCTGCGCTCTCAAAGGCAGCAGAGAGGGGAGGGGAGGGGGTGGGGGCCGGTTTAGGTGATCAGAGCGACTTGCCGCCTGCTTGCATTTGGGATGAAACGCACAACTGATGGTACCACAGTTTATAGTGGCCACTGGGGTGGCCAGATGTCGGAGAGGGGTGGCTGGCCACCCCCTGGTGGCGCCACTGTGTGCACGTACCAAAAGCGAACAGCTCTGTATCTGGGTAAGATGTAGTTTGGTTCCGCGCGAGCCCCAACGCTGTCATGTTGCTATAAGAATGATCAGTGACACCCCAATGACCAAACTGTTGTCAAAAAGAAATAAACGGTGGAAGTGCTGAGCTTTCCAGGAAAAATGAACAGAGTTTAATTTGTTCACAGAGCTGCATCTAAAACCTGCATGCTTGGTGTGTCATCAACAGGTCTCAGTGCTCAAAATAACATTCAGCACCACTATGAGACTCACCATAAAGGAAAGTTTCACCATTTGCAGTTTAGAAAACAGAAGAATCACCAACTATTAGCTGGACTGAAGAACAACCGTCTGCATTTCCTGCAGCCGTGACGTCAGTGATGGAGCAGAGACTGACACCTGATTGAGAACAAGTTGGAGCAAACATCCAAACCATTTTCAGATGCTGAACTTATGGAGAAATGCTGACGGCTGCAGAAGTCTGGTTCCCCAAAAAGCAGTGGACCTTTGCCAACATGAGTCTGTCAAGGATCACGACTGCAGAACCAACATCTCTGAGGAGACTTGGACGCCAAAGGAAGGAATCCAGTCATTTATGGCATTTTTGGTTGCTATTGATGGAAGCACCGACATCACAGACAACTGTGCATATTTATTACAGGTGTTAAACAGACCATCACAGCGGAGTTTCTGGACTTGATGGACACAACAACAGCTGATGACAGTCAGCTCTCTAGTTACAGCGCTTGACAATGTTGGAGTGAACTGGTCACATGATGTCAGTCTGATGGCGCCCCGTCACAGGTCAGGAAGAAGGCTGGCGCTGCCACAAAAAAATCAGACAGCTTTATTGTAACCATAACCTGGAGTAGAAAAGGCCATTCTGAAAAAATCAATACTCTCTCACAAATGAATTAATGTCTGGTATTTTCTTCTCCAGCTTTATGGCTGTAATGCTCATCTTTTCATGTATAAAAGTCCAAATATTTGGCAGAGCACCGTAGGGAATCGAACCCTAACCTGCTAGAGCAGGCAGACCATTATCAGTCTCTTTATTTTTAGACCAAACATGAAAGGAAGCTTTGGAGTTGGTGGTGACTTTTGTTTAGGACATGGAAACTGGATCTTTGCTGTTTCTGTTTTTCTGAGGATCTTTTGAATCGCCCTTAGTCCTGCCTGAAGTCTCCCAGGAGCGACACCATCATGACGGGGCATTTGACCCTAACAAGGGCGGGCAAATGCTCCCAACAACCGGGCTCCTGGGGTCAATTCAGGCACTCAAACCCCTCCACCACGATAAGGTGGCGATTCAGGGAGGGGAAAATTTTGTTTGTTAGCCAATTACTAATAATTTGTGTGGGAAAATCGAAGTTCTCAGAGGAAACCCACAGGCCTGCTCAACCTCTTTTTATTTGTTACCAATCATTTTGGGGGACTGATTTGTTTGTCTGTAGATACATTTAGTTTGTCAACTCAAGTGAATTTGGATAAGTGGGGGGAAACCGAAGCCCTCGGAGAAAACCCACACAGACACGGGTTTGTCAGGTACTAAGGTTGACCCAAAAAACCAACGTGGTGCCCTGTTTTTTTAAGCACCAATTATATATTCACAGCCCAAATCTCTGTGTACTTAGCTTCTGAAATCCTTAATCTAACCCAGTGTTTAGTGTGGTGACATGCATCTGTACCTGACAAGTGATTCAGTCCAAACCAACGTACCAGCCTGTTTTTTTCAAACCCCCTATAGTGAACAGTCTTTCTTTTTTTTTCCTTTTTTAGTTCTTTTTTCCACTATTGTAAAAAAAAATGTGTCTTTGTCTTTGTGTTTTATCCTCTATAATAATCTAAAAAGTGATCCAGAGGACCAGGATTGAGCAGGCCTGATTTACAGTATTTTCAAAGTACACATCTTTCTTTGCAGCCCCAATAGTCCAAAACCCTAACCAATAGTTGTAACCATGACAACCCAACTATTTACAGCTTAATGACCTACAGTCATTTCAACTCTAACCCCCCGTAACCATGACAACCCAATTATCCACAGCTGGACCCTTCCAGTTGTTTGTTGACCTCAGTTACTTGCTCTTGAAGCTTTTTGGTTTCCTTTTCCTGCAGCTTCAACTTGGTGTTCAGGTCCAGATTGGAGATCACCAACTCGTCAAGTTGTGAATTTAGATTTTTTAATTCTTCAACTTCCCCAAAGTCATCGAGCTCATTCAAACACAGAATTTTCTGTCCTTTCTTGAGTTTGAATGGAGTAGGTTGAACTTCTTTGGTAAATTCAACCTCATGACTCTGGAAATCACCAATGACCTGTTTATGTTTGGAGATTTCCTTCTCCAAAACCTGCCCACGTTCATGCTCCACCTGGAACTCTTTTTCCAGCTGTGCCAGTACTGGGACGTACAGGTCTAAATCTCTCTGAGCTGAACGTCTCATTGGTTCTTCCAGATCCAGAAACATTTCCTTCCTCTGCAGTTTTTCTTTCAATGTCTCGATCTGTTCTTGGAGGTCACTCTCTGTTTCCATTTTCTTCTGAGGCTGATTGACCTCTTTTTTGGTCCAATGATCCTCATATTTAGTGTAGTGATTGCTCCTCTCTGGGGCTGTCCTGAGCAAGTTCCTGTCCTCAGATGTTGACATGAAACTATACACTACTTTATTGGCGTTATTGAAGACCTTTTTCTTCTTTTTGACCTCTTCGTTATGGACCTGGGTTGGAACATTGACGTCTGTCTTTTTTGGAGACCGTTTTTCCACTCTTTCAGTCTTTTAAACGGACACCTTAAGTTTCACCTTTTTGAAATCTGTGTTCACAGACATTGTTGGTGTTTGATACGGTGTCTTAAAGCGGGTGTTGATGAAGACCAGACTCTGTACTGCCTCTCCATTCTTTGTCTGGGTTGGAACGTTGGTGGCTGTCTTTGTTGTGTGGTTGGACATCTTTGTGCTCTTGTCTACCTTTTTTCACGTGCTCGTTCAGAATAGTTAGAAGCTTGAAAGCACACGTATACAAGAGTTTTCTTGGAAGCCTTCTGACTTCAAATGATATCTGATGACATCATGTCATGTTAAGAGTCCACTGGTTTCTGTTCTGAGAGTAATGACATCATTCACTGGTTCAGCTCACCAGTTATGACATCATTTAAGAATGCATACATTTTTTTAATTTAGCCTATTTAAAATTTTAAAGTCTTGTTTTATACATTGCTCTTATGTTTTTTCTACATTCTATATATATATATATATATATATATGGGAGCACGAGTGGAGCACTCGGGGCAGTAACCCCCTAGCTGGAGGAGTGGCTACAACAGATACCTGGAAAGACCTCAGACCTCTCAGTCCAGAAAAGAGCAGTGCTAGGAACAGCTAAGATACTGCAGGACCCTCAAGCTCCCAGGCCTCTGGTAGAGGACCCCAGCTTGGAGGAGAAACCACCCGCGGAGGGTGAAAGGGGCAAGTACATATATATCTTAAATAAGATATATCTTAAATATTAAATGAAGCAGAACTTTTTAGAGTAAGTGAATATTTTTGTTTTTAATATCAGAAGACATTGCCTTTGAGGTTTTAGCTGGAGGCCTCAAAGACAGACAAATGGATCCATCGAGAGCTTTTGTTTTCCTCGTCTGAACTGGAATCGGACACAAAACTCTACAGATGGATGGCTTCAATATTGCTTGCCATTATTTTGCTCCGCTAATATTAGCTTGGGGTTATGAGGGGCTGTAAGCTAGTGGGAGAGAGGGAGAGTTAGGGTTAACTGTAACTGAAAAAAATAAATAAAAAGATTTTTAACCACTTGTGTGTGTGTGGGGGGGTGTTTTTTTTAAGATGTGGTCTTCTTTTTGACCTCTCCGATGTGAATTTCAAGTTTCAGGGAAGCGCTCCTGCTGAAACCAGGGGAGATGAGAAAGCGTGACTCTCGATGGGTCTGCTCTTCACAGTCATGCCAGAGGCTGGGAGACCTGCTGCAGATATGGGTAAGGCCTGGCGCGAGATTTACACCCTGTCCCCTGGATTTTCAAGATGACCATGGCTTATTTTGCTTTTATGTTTCTGGTCCGGCCCATTTGAGATCAGAGGGGTTGAATGTGGCCCCCAAACCAAAATGCGTTTGACACCCCTGCTCTAGACCATTTACAGTTTGTTCAGCAGTGTTATGGCTGATGGAACGAACGAGTTCTTATATCTGTTGGTTTTATATTTAGCTGCTCTGAAGCATTGTCCGGATGGTAATGGAACAAAGTCAGAAAACAGAGTATGATATGGATCCCTGATAATTTTATGAGCAGAACACTCATACATTTGCTGCAAAGATGGAAATTTGCATGTCCCTATAGCTGTTTTCACCATGTTACCAATCTTGTTTTTGTTTTGAACAGCCAAAACCAGACACAGACCATAGCGCATAATAAGATGATAGTTATCACACCAGATTTTTAAAGAAGGAGATTTCATCCATGTAGAGAGAATGAGGGTCATCTCTGAGCAAGAATCACAGTATCATCTGAGAATTGTATTATGCAATTGTTTGGCTCACTACTCCTACAGTTGTTCGTGTACAACGTGTAAAGAAAGGGTGAGCTAACACAGCCCTGAGGAATGCCAGTTCTAGAGAACTTGACCTTGAAATGTTGTTAACCTTGACCTGCTGAGGCCTGCAAAGGCTAATCCTGGGGATACAAGTCACATGTACCAAAAGAGAAAACAGCGGTTCCTTGTGGGTTAACCTTTATTTTAAGTCTAATGTGTTCACAACCATTGTAATACAGAAACAATGCAAAAGTAATATCTAAGCTCACCAAATAAGTACCACATACATGCAGAAAGTTTTCGCATGGTGTAAAATTGTACTTAAGGGGGAAGGGAAGCAAAATCCTGTAAAACAAATGTCACAAAAAATCTTTACAAAATTATTTAAAAATTTGTGTTACAAAACATTTGCGCATAAAAAGATTCCAGTACTTTAAATAAACAATAAATATATAAAATAATTTTTAGCTGATATCCTAAAATATTTAGTCTTGATCAACAGTGCAGAGGAAATTATTTTTTGTTGATTATCCAAAATCTGAAGTACAATTATTCAGTAATACTTAAACAAGAAAATAACCAATAATAAATAGTTCACATAATATAATAAGACAGACATAAATAAGTTAGTTATTAAAGTAACAATTGCACTTTACTGAAAATATTACACATCAATTATAAGAACCTACAAGCTAATGAAGGTGCAACAACAAGATGCTCATGTGTACTAATGACATTTATGGGTGAAAATGGGATATGCTCCTTTACTAAGAATCTATTTAGTTCAGGCTCAGAACTGCACTCCATGCTTTTGTCAGTATTTACTCCTCACTGTGAGTCTGCACACACTCCACTTTTAAAAATGACAAAAGTAACATGCAAACAGAAAAAAAGAATCCAAATAACAGGACAAAGCTCCAGCATCGAGGAATTCATTGTAGCATCTAAAAGGTTTGGACCAAAAAACAAAGGGCTGTCATCTTGAGGTGGTCCATGGACTTGTTAGTCCATCATCACACTTCAATGCCCTTTACTGCCTGGTTGATGGACTCCAACAGCGCCCGGTTTTCAGGGTTCTGGTAGCAGTCTTTGTTGGTGAACATCTGGGTCAGCGTGTCCACATAGCTGTCAAAGTTCTGCTCTGTCAGTGGCTCCTGCTGAACAAACAGGTTTGCAGCCATCAGATGCCTTAGAACTCACATCTGCGCAAAGATCTTGTGTTTATGCCTTCCTTTCATGAGGTGTACCACAATACATTAGCACAGGGGTGTCGAACATACGGCCCGCGGGCCGTAACCGGCCCGAGAGATGGTTCAATCTGGCCCAGTTGTGAAGAGTAAAAATAATAATGATCTTTAAAAAGAAAGCACATTTCAAGCCCATTCCTGTCGAGGTATGATTTTTTTTAATGAAATAACCGAAATGCGCAATTCCGCCTCTAGGGGGAGCAAATGAAAAGCAAAACAGGTGAAATAGCATATCTCGAAACCTAACAGCTCTGCGTCTGGGTAAGATGCAGTTTGGTTCCCTGTGAGCCTCACTACTGTTACATTGCTATAAGAATGATCAGTGACACCCTAATGACCAAAATAATGTCAAAAAGGAAAAAATGGTTGAAGTAAAGTCCTGAGCTTTCCAAGAAAAATGAACAGAGTTTTATTTGTTCAAGGAGCTGAATCCAAAACCTGCATGCTTGGTGTGTCATCAACAGGTCTCAGTGCTCAATATAACATTCAGCACCACTATGAGACTCACCATAAAGAAAAGTTTCACCATTTGCAGTTAACCCTTGTGCTATCCTATGACCCCCCCTTCCATTGACGTGTTCTCCCTACCATGACAAAGGTGGATAAAGGTGGAGAGGATTTCATGGAATTCATGGACATGTGGGGTCTAGATGACCCAGCTACCAACGTTAAAGTGCCTAGGATAGCACAAGGGTTAAATTCACGTTTTATTCTTTTCAAGTATTTGGATTGACATCTATGTAAAGTTATGGTTTTACTGTAATTCAAAACGTTTCTTTTAACCCTTGTTCTATCCTAGGCACGTTAACATTGGCAGTGGGGTCATCTAGACCCACCAGACAGAGCTCTGAACCTTTGTTCTTCAATGATTTGTGATCTTCACTGGTGTCCATGGATTACATGAAATCCTCTCCACCTTTATCCACCTTTGTCATGGTAGGGAGAACACCTCAATGGAAGGGGGATCATAGGATAGAACAAGGGTTAAACCGGTTCAAACTGAGAAAAGGTAGAAATGTTATCTAAAACAGAAAATCCTCAAAACAGAACTTACCATGGTGGGCAGGTGAATATTAGCCAAACTGTGGATCAAAGCCTGACTAAGGCCAGATAGTTCCAGGAACAAGGCCTCATTTTTCTCCTCCATCTGTATGTTCTCTTCCTCGAGACTCTTTAGGTTCTTCTCCATTGAAGATATCTGAAGCAGAAAAAAAACAGGGTCCAGTAGTTTAAAGAAAACAGAATCAGTCATTGATTTCAACCAGAAATGTTTCATAAGAAGGTGGTCAACATATTTACTTTGCACTTCATCTTTAAGTTTAGAATTGTGTCAAGCAGCTATAGAACTGTCTTAAATCGTGTTTTTTTTTTTAGGTATAGTGAAGCTTTTAATTTGGAAGATCAACAACCTTAAATTCTGTCACTTTCACTTTATGACGTTCATCCAAAAATGTTCCCTCTGCTCTGGGTCGGTCGGATCTCGTTTGTCTTTTAAAATATCCTTCATCTGTAACACAAACTACACTGACCACAAATATAAATGCAACACTTTTGTTATTGCTCCCATTTTTTATGGTCTGAACTCAAAGATGTGAAACATTTTCCACATACACAAAATAAGCAGTTCTCTGAAATATTGTTCACAAATCTGTCTAAATCTGTGATAGTGAGCACTTCTCCTTTGCCAAGACAAACCATCCCACCTCACAGGTGTGCCATATCAAGATGCTGATTAGACAGCATGATTATTGCACAGGTGTGCCTTAGACTGGCCACAAGAAAAGGCCACTCTGAAATCTTCAGTTTTCCGGGGAGGCCGTGGTGCAGCGGTAGGGCGGTCGACCCATAATCGTAATATTTCAGGTTCGATTCCCGCCTTGCACGCCCATGTGTCGAAGTGTCCTTGGGCAAGACACTAAACCCCACCTTGCCTCTGGTGGGAGGTTTGCGCCAGTGTTTGGCAGTGGAGTCACCATTAGTGTGTGAATGTGTGTGTGACTGGGTGAATGGGACTGTGACTGTAAAGCGCTTTCGGCCTTCGTAAGAGGGTAGAAAGCGCTATATAAGCATACGCCATGCGTTTTGTTTTATTGAGGGGGTCAGGGGACTCAGACAACCAGTCAGTATCTGGTGTGACCACCATTTGCCTCATGAAGTGCGACACATCTCCTTCCATAGAGTTGATCAGGTTGTCTATTGTGGCCTGTGGAATGTTGGTCCACTCTTCTTCAATGGCTGTGTGAAGTTGCTGGATATTGGCAGGAAGTGGAACATGCCGTTGTATACGCCGATCCAGAGCATCCCAAACATGCTCAATGGGTGACATGTCCGGTGAGTATGCTGGCCATGCAAGAACTGGGATGTTTTCAGCTTCCAAGAATTGTGTACAGATCCTTGCAACATGGGGCCGTGCATTATCATGCTGCAACATGAGGTGATGTTGTTGGATGTATGGCACAACAATGGGCCCCAGGATCTCGTCACGGTATCTCTGTGCATTCAAAATGCCATAAAAAAAATGCACCTGTGTTCATCGCCCATAACATATGCCTGCCCATACCATCACCCCACCACCATCATGGGCTACTCCATCCACAACATTGACATCAGAAAACCGCTCACCCACACGACGCCACACACGCTGTCTGCCATCTGCCCTGAACAGTGTAAACCGGGATTCATCCGTGAAGAGAACACCCCTCCAACGTGCCAGACGCCATCGCATGTGAGCATTTGCCCACTCAAGTCGGTTACGATGATGAACTGGAGTGAGGTCGAGACCTCGATGAGGACGACGAGCATGCAGATGAGCTTCCCTGAGACGGTTTCTGACAGTTTGTGCAGAAATTCTGTGGTTATGCAAACCGATTGTTTCAGCAGCTGTCCGAGTGGCTGGTCTCAGACGATCTTGGAGGTGGACATGCTGGATGTGGAGGTCTTGGGCTGGTGTGGTTACACGTGGTCTGTGGTTGTGAGGCCGGTTGGATGTGCTGCCAAATTCTCTGAATCGCCTTTGGAGACGGCTTATGGTGGAGAAATGGACATTCAATTCCCTAGCAACAGCTCTGGTGGACATTCCTGCTATCAGCATGCCAACTGCACGTTCTCTCAAAACTTGCGACACCTGTGGCATTGTGCTGTGTGATACAACTGAAGATTTCAGAGTGGCCTTTCCTTGTGGCCAGTCTAAGGCACACCTGTGCAATAACCATGCTGTCTAATCAGCATCTTGATATGGCACACCTGTGAGGTGGGATGGATTGTCTTGGCAAAGGAGAACTGCTCACTATCACAGATTTAGACAGATTTGTGAACAATATTTCAGAGAACTGGTTATTTTGTGTTTGTTGAAAATGTTTCACATCTTTGAGTTCATACCATAAAAAATGGGAGCAATAACAAAAGTGTTGCGTTTATGTTTTTGGTCAGTGCATTAACAGGGGGGTATTCCAGATAGCAGGTTCTGCTAGCTCCCACGGTAAGTTTGAGGCTAAGGAAGTGGATAACCTCAGCTTTCAGTTCCAGAAATGGAGGTATGTTTCAGGGTAGGTCAAGTTGCCATAGCAACTCATGCTGTGAACATAACCTGGTCTGGAGCAGGTTTAGTTGAAGGTTAGTTTGTTTTCAGAGAGGTGCAGCAGCATGGCGTGTCCATTTGAAGATGATTTAGTGGATGAAGAAGCTCAGATAATACTTTTTCCACCGTGAGAGGCTGATAAGACCATATATGGATGTTTAAAGAGAAACTGTTTACTTTGATCTAACTTTATTATTTGCTTCAGTTAAGATAAACCATTTTTTTGGTAAGTCAGCTTAAAAATAACACGTAGTTTTCAGACAATTATTTTACTTTCATTTAAATTAATTCTGTTAAGTATTCCAGTGTTTTAGTTTTAAGTGTATTTAAAACTCATTGTTTTAACCCTTGTTCTATCCTAGGCACGTTAACATTGGGAGTGGGGTCATCTAGACCCACTAGACAGAGCTCTGAACCTTTGTTCTTCAATGATTTGTGATCTTCACTGGTGTCCATGGATTACATGAAATCCTCTCCACTTTTATCCACCTTTGTCATGGTAGGAGAACACCTCAATGGAAGGGGGGGTCATAGGATAGCACAAGGGATAAAGACACTTTCAGACACTTCTTCTGTCTATTGTCTGACCAGCACACATTCTAATCAATGCAGCTATTTCCTGTTTGTTCACTGCCTTCATCTGCTGTCATTGTGTTCATTTCCTGTTGCTGAGATGACTCGATCACAGTGTGTTGATTTTAAATGACCTTGTATAAAACTGAAGTGCATAACGCTCTCATTAGTATTGGACGAGTGACCTACTGTTAATTGTTTCCTTGGAAGCATTTTTCTTGTTGCTCCTAATGCAGCCGTGTCTGCAGCACCACTTTGTTATGAAGTAGTTTCAGCACATCCTCCATGTTTGACCACACTTAGTGAGAGTTTACATATTGTAGTCTCAGAACCACAAGAGATTATCGTAATCAGCTCTAATAAGAGAACATTCCTGTTTGTGCAGCTGAAAGTGATAGCATGTACTGAAAGGTTGTGTTTGTCATGCTTTCATATTTTTTGCTATGGGTCTCAATACAGTTTCTGTTTGTGGAAATGCTAAGTACAGCTGTTTAGGGAAGGTTCTTCCCATCATTTTGGCGTGCTGTACGTTAGGATTGGACAAAGGGAGCCTGCACACAGTTTTTTTTTCCAAATGTAACAAAATTCATAGTTTTCTTTCAATATGGTTGCAGAAAATGTCGAAACACACTAAGCTGAGGAAAGCTCACCTTTCTTGTAGAGCCGAACTCACCTGAGTGTGCAGATGCAGCATGTCAGCCTCTATTTCTGAGTTGGACTCATTTAACTCACTGATCTCCTTGTTGAGCTGCTTGATGTCTTCATCGTTGTCCAGAACTGAGTGACAGTAAAAGCAGTGAGATATCTGTCTACCCTGACATTGTCTTCCATAGCTTCCCAAGCTATGGAAAAGTATTCAGTATTAAGAGGCAAAAGTATTTTGAAAGTTTCTTTTGGCAGAAACGAGCCAATGAGGAAACAGAAGAAGAGTCGTCGATTTCACAATAAAAAATTCATCCTCCAGCTGTCCAATGTTAGGAGTATGCTGCTAATAAAGTTGTTCAAATTTCACGTTTATGATTATTTTTTTTATAATAACAGATTTGGGGACTTTTTTTGTTTTCATCCATTGCATCTTTAAAGTAAGCATCTGATTTTTTACTTTGACATTTATGATTTGGGGGGAAATCTATGTTACCTTTTAACGGTTCCTAGATGAAATATAGTGTACATTTAAATTTTAAAGTAAACGATCTATCTACTGGGCACAGTGGTTGCAAAAAGGTATTAGAACAATTGGGGATTTAGTCCAAGGGGATATTTTCATGTCATATGATGACATTAAGATGAAATATAACTTGGAAGGACATGGTAACTTCTGGAGGTATTTACAACTTAGAAATTGCTTGAAAGGGAAAGTTGGGCTGTCGCAAGATGGGAATCCAATAGAAAACTTTCTAAGACTACCCACACTGCTAAGCAAGGCATCCAAATGGTATAAAATCTGCCCATGGCTAAAAAAAAACAAAAGCAAAGGACTTAAAACAATATGGGAAAGAGACCTGCATTGTACAATCGATGATGATTCATGGCAAACAATTCTTTCTGGCAATGGAATTTACATCAGGGAAGCCAGAGGCAAATTTATTCAATGTAAAATACTTAACAGGTATTATCACACTCCATCTAGACTTCATGTGATGGGAATCAGTGAAAATGACCTGTGTTGGAAGTGTCATAAGGAGAGAGGTACCTTTATTCATGCAATATGGGAGTGCCCACTTATTTCTAGATTTTGGAGTAAAGTGTTGGAATGCATACCGGGATGGATAGCATGTCAACTTCCTGAATCAGCAAGACTATGTCTCTTAGAGCAGTGGTCCCCAACCACCGGGCCGCGGGACACTTGGCACCGGGCCGCGGAGCGGTAACGGGCCGCGGGAAATTTTGGCACCGGGACGCACAGAAAGAAAAAAAAATTTTTTTTCTTCGAAAAAAACGTTTTATTTTGAAAAGTGACCGGATTCTCTCTGTTACATCTGTCACACTTAACGCACGTCAAAGTCGCGACACCAAACATCACGTGATAGACCCCGCTAAAATTAAACCCAAACAACCAAAATGAGCAAAAAACAAAATTCTTTAGAAAGTTGCTTTGACAAGGGGAAAATTATTATTATTATTAGTAGTACTAAAGTGAAAACACCACCCCCGGTCCACGGTAAATGTGTCTTGCGTTGTACCGGTCCACGGTGACAAAAAGGTTGGGGACCACTGTCTTAGGGGATAGAAAAGAGGCGCCGCTACGAAGCAAAACTACTTTCAGAGTATTGAATACTGGACTGGTGACATGTGCTCGTCTGATTTTGAAATTATGGAAAGAACCCCAAATCCCAACGCTAAAAATGTGGAAAGAAAAAATGATAGAAAATAGCGCCTGTGAAAAGATGTTAGGAAGAGTGAGTTGCAAAAATATATATGTGGCTGAAAAATGGGACAGCTTTTGTCTTTACTTATCAATGATGCCTTAATGATGACACGTTAACCCTTCTTCTATCCTAGGCACTTTACTGTAGGGAGTTGGGTCATCTAGACCCACTAGACAGAGCTCTGAACCTGTCTAGTGAAGATTTTTTGTGATCTTCACTGGTGTCCATGGATTACATGAAATTTCTCCACCTTTATCCACCTTTGTCATGGTAGGGAGAACACGTCAATGGAAGGGGGGGGGGGGGTCATAGGATAGAATGAGGGTTAATACACTATGTATTGCAAATTGTTATCGGTAATCCTCACTTGTTCATGTTTATGTTCTGTTTTTTTTTTATTTGAGTGTTTTTTGTTTTTATTGGGGGGGTTTGTCATACATGTTAACTGTGAAAACTCCATAGAATACTTGAATTACATTTAAATTTTAAAGTAGCAGCAGATACTTTAAAGAGGACGAAGATAAACAGTACTCTCCAAAGGAAAGGGAAACTGGAAGCTAAATAAAAACCTCAGATGTCCACTTTAGCCTCGTACAGCCAGTCGGTTAAAATATCGTCTGACAGTAAATCGGTCTGTGACCTGAAAAAGTTTGCAGACCACTGCTCTACAGTACCTGCGGGTTCATGAACTCAGCTTCTTTAAGTACACAAACTACGCTGGAGACAACACCATTACTTACCATCACTTGCTCTGAATTTTGCAGTTATATACTCATCTCCAGGGAGTTTTGTCTTCTTTTTATTGGCCGATGCCCTGGGACATCCTGACAGACTGTAATCCCACAGAACAGAACAGAAAAACAAATCCTTGAAGAACCTTCATCAACGTGAAACATGTTCTCTTTCTGTTGTTTTCTGTCTATAAATGTTTATCATTGTTGTAGTTATAAATGACAGTAATCATTTAGGTTCTAATGTTTTTGTTTTTTTCTCTTTCATGCCCTCCTTAACCCCGAATGATCAGAGCTGATGGTCACCCTTGTCAAGTCTGGTTCTGTAATGAATTTGCATTTCTACTCTCTGTTCACGGAGTTCCTCACTACAGGGGACTACATCAACAAATATGTAATGTCATTATTTGAACGTATTGGAATGGTCTCGACTAAAATTAATTACTAGCATTATTTAATTAATTTCATTTAGTGTCTTATAGTTTGTTCATAAACGAAACATTAGATGTTAGAGCATGTCTTGATGGTCTTTAGTAGGAACCTCTGTTCCTACAGTATAAAATCCTACAGTTCTACAGATGTATTAATAAAGATCTTCACCTGCGGTGTGTCAGGAAACTGCCATTAGCATGGCCAGAGCCATCACAACCTGGTGTTGGGCAAGTTGGGCCCTCCGTCTTGAAGGCCTTCCAAGAAAAAGGAGTGCCATTAAGGAGTCCTTCCTTTTGCCGACGAGCTGCTAGTGGACAGCCGTAGGCACTGCGGTGGGTAGCATATTTCCCACTGATGTGGCCCAGACTATCACAGCCAGGAACAGGACACCTGGAGACAGGCAGACAACGGGATGATCTGCTGGTTTGGTTCGCATGTTACAGTTATCACCACCGTGCATCCCTTAACATCTACAGGCGAAAGGGATAGTGATACACCTGAAGGAACTTGTTGCCCTCTCTGTTTGTAACCTTCCTCTATTCTAAGTGTTTCCGTTCCCACCTCCATCTCCTTCATCCTCTGTTCCTCACGTCACCCTACCTCACCCACCTCCCTCTTCTTCTCTTTTCTGTCGGGTCCAAAATGAAATACACACAAATATAATATGAATAAAGTTTAGCCTAAAATACAAAAGGGGTTTATCTAAATACACAAAACATGTGTCTGAAGCTACATAACCCCCTCTTGTATCCCCCTTATCTATCCAACAAAGGAGACCTTCAGTTCTTTTTTGCTCAGTGGCTGAACAGGACAAGGAACAAAAATGATTTTATTAGCTTTGTGCAATCTCAATGTGTCTCTGAAAGTTTATTTTCTTCTCAAGTTTTTTCTTTTTTTCTTTTGGTAGCAAAAAAAAAAAAAAGTTAGATGATGAAAAGTACTATATGAGCTACTAAGACATTTGTCAAAACAGACACAGACTCACTTCAGTAGCTCTGAGTCATCTTTGTCATCCTTGGTTGGTGTTGTTTTCACTCCCCCTTTCTTTGCTCTTGGACATCCAGAAAGACTGGCAAAGAAATACAGTGCAAAATCAGCACCCATTATCTGGGAAGCAGTACTCAAAGACTACAGCAATGAGAAGGGAAACTTCTCTACTTTGTTTTCAAATCAAGACTACTCATCTTCCTTTTCAAAAGATCCCTTTGTGTTAAAATGTCAGCTAACCTTCCAGTTCATGCTCTCCTACACATCACATGTAGTTTTTATTATTTGCAATTCCTGTCATTTAAGTAGACTGTGGATATGACAAGCAAGACGGGACAAAGGCTCCCACCTTCTGTGTGAGGCGTAGTTCCCAGTAATGTGGCCTGATCCATCACAACCTGGAGTTGGACATCTGAGGCAAATACAGACAACCGCACATCACTTACAAAGTGTTGCATGTTATGTGTTTTTGCTTTGATGTGGACAAAAATATGTCTTAAAACACGTTTTAGCAGATTTATTTATTATATGTCGACATATTTGAAATGTTTAACATGGACAGAGTTGAAGCTGCAGATTAGTCAGAGATCAGGTAGAAGATAAGATTCACCAGAAAACACATACTTTAGTTCAGCGGAATGGGCAGCCATGAGGGTCCGCAGAGATTTATCAGCAAGAGGACAGCCTGACAGACTGGAAGATTAGAAAGGGAATGTCAGAAAACCAGAGGGAATTCAGAGTGTCATGTCAAGTATTTGACATGAAATGGGTGTTTTACTGAAAGACGGAGAGAAATTGAACAAAAAGCAGACAAGAAGAAGAGCTGTGAGAGCATTTGATGTCATTTTGACATACAGCGGTTCCTCGCTAAATCGCGGTTCACCTTTCACGGTCTCACTGTTTTTGCTGATTTTTTCAGTGCAATTTTGTATGCTTCTTTTTTTTTAAACAGACAATGGATCTGCGTGTTCTGTGTCCTGATTGGCTGTAAATCTTGTCAATCAATCTCCTCCGTGCGGTGTCTCCTGGTCAGAATGTGTTCAGCTTTCCAGATCCTCATAAATCTCTGATCGTGATCAGATCTTTGTTTTCATTCTCAAATATTGGACATTTTTTTCTATGAAGGTTTGAACTTTGAGAGTTTAATCCAGAGAGAAAAGTCTGAAAATGTTCACGTCTGTTTGAGAAAAGTGGATAAAGTATGTGGTGAAGAGTTTTACAGCCTAAAACATCTGCAATCTTACTTCACAAATTTCCCCTATTGCAGGTTATTCAGAAAGTAACTTTTGTGATAACCACTGTATTTACCTTTTCAGAAGTGGAAAGTGTGAGAATTATTGATCTTTGAGAGATTGCAGTACTCAGAATCTATGACTGTCTGCAGACCAGGGAGTGGCCTAGTTATCAGTCAAGGCTTTAACTGAAGGTAAGGAGAATTCCCTAATTTTATCTGATTGACTATTATTTAAGTGTTCAAAGAACTTTTATTTCTGCCATTTTCTACTCTTCCTCTGCTGTTTTTTTTTAAGTTTTAGCAGCTTTCTCTCCTGACTCTTTTCTAGTAAAATATCTGATTGACTTTCACATCTTAGTCCTTACTTCCATCTGCAGAGATAACTGAAGTAATTTTGTTTGAATGTAGACCCCTGATTGGATAAGTAATTTATAGGAATAAATAAGTACAGAATAGATATAGAAAAATTCCCGGAAAAAAAAGTTTCATTTCAAATCTTCTCTGGATCAGGAAACCAGAGAAGCCACAGAACATTTGGCCTTTTGAATGTTAGCAAAAGGTCCTTAACCCTTGTGCTATCCTATGACCCCCCCCCCCTCCATTAACGTGTTCTCCCTACCATGACAAAGGTGGATAAAAGTGGAGAGGATTTCATGTAATCCATTGAACCAGTGAAGATCACAAATCATTGAAGAACAAAGGTTCAGAGCTCTGTCTAGTGGGTCTAGATCAGTGTTTTTCAACCAGTGTGCCGCGGGAAATTGCCCTCATTAACTGATCTAGAAACATTTTCCATCTCCAGGATTTCAGCTCTGTGTTCATCCAAACAGGTTCTGATAAAACACTGAGTAGTTAGGAATATGAAAGATCATAAAATACTTTTTTCTTTGTGTTTATTTGATTCTATTAAAGACATTTTGATCAGAATGACGCTACTGCGATTTAGCTGCAGCTACAGCTGTTTTTGGAAAAGTCCCGCCCCTTTAACTGTCTCCACCAATCATTCTTGGAGGTTTAATCACATGTCATCAGTCTGACCAATCAGAAGTGGTTAAAGTCTTCACTTCCTTGTTTCGATTTAGCTCATAAGTCTCTCAGTTCTAACTAAAATACCAGCTAAAGCTCGTCTTTATTTCATGTAATCCAATCGGAGATTGCAGAGGGACTGTAGGTCAATACAGACTATCAGCTTTTCCCTTTTTTGTTTTTTTTGGATGCTGGTGTGCCGCGGGATTTTTGTCAAGGTTAAAGTGTGCCGTGGCTCAACAAAGGTTGGAAAACATGGGCCTAGATGACCCAATGTTAACGTGCCTAGGATAGCACAAGGGTTAAAGATAGATGCACATCAGACTTGTTCATGCGTGTTCAAGAACCCGCGTTTAGCATTAGGTGTTCAGACAGGACTGCTGTTGCATATGTGCTCCCAGTTGGAAGGAACTTGGTTATCATTACCAACATTTACACTTTACAAAACATGTTCCAGTTAACTAATAAGACATTTTGCTCTTCTGAGGACTGTGTAGAGCAGGGGTGGGCAAACTACGGCCCGCCGGCTGGATCCGGCCCGCCTCCATGTTTGGTCCGGCCCACTGAACAATATCAGAGGCCCATGTTTTTATTTTTTAAATTTGGCCACACGATCAAGACGTGACATTTTCTTCCCCCCTTCTGCAGTCTGTGTCCTGATCTGAAACCCTCTAAAATCTGTCAATCAGAACAGAAGACAGTCTCCCTTTCTAAGTCGCAGTTCATCTTTCCCAGTTTATCTCATTCTTTTAGAGCGATTATGCTGCCTTTTTCAAACAGCGCTCCCTGTTCTGTGTCCTGATTGGCTGGAGACCTTGTCAATCAATCTCCTCCGTCCGTGCCGTGTCTCCTGTACAGAAAGGCGCAGCTCTTCAGATCAGAAATCTGTGATCGATCAGATCTTTGCTTTTATTCTAAGATCCTGGATCTAATTTCTATGAAGGTTTGAGGATTTAAACAAGAGAAAATGAAGAAAATGTTCATGTCTGTGTGAGAAAAGTGTATTTATGCAGTGAGGAGTTTTACTGCCATAAATGTAAAACATCTGTAATCAGTCTCTGTGGATTTTACCGATCACGGTTATTTTTAGAACGTAACTCCTGCAATAAACGAGGAACTCTGTTCTGGTGAAAAAATAACACAGATATATGTGTAGCTGCAGCAGAAGACACAGAAATTTGCTTTTTTTTCATTATTACTGGATAAGAAACAGACGCTCAGAACACAGCACAGCTGAACAAACTGTGAGACGTGTGATGAGCTCAAAGTCTCTGCAGAATTATGATGGGAGAGGATCCATTATTTGTTTATTTATTTATTTTTATTTTTTAAATGTATCAGTATATTTTTCCTGAATTTTTGTGTTATTTGGTCATTGTTTTATTTCATAAATAATGTTATTATTTTATTAAAAGGATCATGAATGAATGAAACTTTATTCATACAACACTGTACAACTCCTTGAAGGAACCAAAGGGCTTCACACTAAAATAGATCTAAAATGGGAACAAAAGTTTTAAACTAAAAACTCTAGAATATTCTGTTTTAGAAGATAAATTTCAACCCAAATGTTTTCATCTACATTCCATGTTGTATCATTCTCACTCCACACATCTGCTCCTGGTCCGGCCCTCTTATCCAATTCAAGAACCCATTTTAGAACTGGCCCGCCAGTTAAAATAATTGCCCACCCCTGGTGTAAAGCCTAAAGAGGTGAACAAGGTTTCCCAAACTGTCGCAGCTCTCATCCAGAAGGACAATAAACTGACCGACAGAGAAGAGGAAAGTGGGTGTTGGACTTTACTGCTGGCTTCTTAAAGTCAGTATAAGGCAGTTGAGGTGCTAAGTCTTGGTATCAGAGCATCCATTAAAAACATCACAAGGTTAATCCACCAAACTGTTCCCAGCCGCAATAGAATAACAGCTTACCACTCCCTCAGGGAATGGTCAAATGTCAAGAGCAAGTTTCCTTCAACCAGGTGTGTGACAACTCATTAGAATTTAAAGACACAGAAGCAACTGTGCAGGACTGTGTAGGATGAGAACCCTCCACCAGACCTGACCACAGAGGCAATATGGAGAGAATTCTACAAGTTGCATCGCAATGTAATGTGGAGGCAACTCTGGTTCTACATTGAAATATTTGAAGAGAGTAGTCTCTGGTTGTGTCAGAATTCCTTCCCAACTCACTATATAGTGCACTGTATAGTACGTTCGCCATTTTTGTAGGGCTGTCCAAATCTACAATTCCAAAATCGAGTGCCCTAGAAATTTCCCAGAAGTCTCTGCGAAAAAACCAGAGTGCATCAATGCTCACTAGATCAGCGAATAAAGACCACAATGCATTGTGTTGGAACAATTTTTGCTCAAAAAATTACTTAAATGTATTTTTTTTATAAACCATCAATGTTTTCATCTTCAGAAGACAGTGGACTCATAAATAATCATCATAAAACGCTCATATCACTTAGATTTTAACTTTGTGAAATCGATGCCGTCATATCTGCCGTTTAAAAAAAAAAGTAGTGAGTATGGAGTCCGAATTTGCTTTTAAAATCCATGGCAATACATAGTACTGCACTACATAGTTTTTTACTAGTTCGGGGTTAGGGTAGGAATTCCAATTCATAACATCTGAAACAAATCATCAGAATCTGGACACTGCTAGCAAACACTATGTATCCAATGCTAAGAATAGCAATAAGGATTCCATACTCACCAACTGTAACCTGTTCAACAGACAACGCTTTAACCCTTGTTCTATCCTAGGCACGTTAACGTTGGGAGTGGGGTCATCTAGACCCACTAGACAGAGCTCTGAACCTTTGTTCTTCAATGATTTGTGATCTTCACTGGTGTCCATGGATTACATGAAATCCTCTCCACCTTTATCCACCTTTGTCATGGTAGGAGAACACCTCAATGGAAGGGGGGGGGGGGGTCATAGGATAGAACAAGGGGTAAAAAATAGATTCTGCAGCAAGTGGAGCAGGGCCACCAGATTCTGGTAACTATTTCTTACCAGATTTTAATATTTCAATTACAATGTATTTATTTGGTAGATAAATTGTTATCCATGTCTGTCCATAGTGCACACTATGTTTTATTTAATTCATTCGTCATCAAGTGCTTATTGTACCACATATAGGTTGTGTTTATCAAAAAGGGGCACAAAACACTTTTGTGATGCCAAATGCTGGTAAGCCTGAAAGTATCTGGGCGAGCCATAAAGTTTCCCTCTTCTGTGGAAGCCTTACCTTCGATGTGATGCATAGTTGCCAGTAATGTGTCCACTGCCATCACAGCCTGGGGTTGGGCACCTGGGACAAGGAATGCACCCATGGATTAATGTGAAGCAAAAAAGAATTTCCAAACATGTTTTTTTTATCAAAGCATTCAGTTGCTATAGGAGGCCTACTGTCTCCGTTGTTGCCCCTAGATTCCCCCTGTGGTTTCCTACTTGCACACTAGATATTGAATGAAAACTCTCTAAAACAATGAGGTCAGTTAATGAGGCCTGTCAGGATGCTGATGGCAACAACAGCCTCATACCTGGAGCGTTGTTCTCCTCCAATAGAGAATGCCTCCCCCATGTAGGTTTTAGGGGTTTCTACCTAGGAGGGTGGTTCACTGACCGTTGCCCTGCTCAACTTTCCTTCAGTCAGTCCTTTGCTCATTTCTAATTAAATCCTAAAATTCCCCTTCTGGTTCCAAACTGGATGAGGCAGAAACAGCAACGGCACAGTTTAAGTTATTTAAAAAGTCGCTATGCTTCACCTGCTATCACATGGCTTTCTGTAACTCATTGCCTTCTTCTTTCAGCATGTCAAATTCCCAGGCACATGACATGTCACTGCTGACTCTCTTCCGTTTGAACTTCAGGCTTTCAAGAACCTTTTTCCAGAAAGTGTGCTATTGTCGGCTTTCAAAGAAGTGAGGGCACCCTCAAGTCATAGGAAGAACTGATTCCCATATTTGTCCCTATGCTGCCATACTAAATATCCATAAATATGAAATTCCACCTCACCTCACCTTTGTCCCCACTTCATTCATCACCATTTATTTCCTATAGGAGCAGCTACGTCTGAAACCATACAAGACATTTCTTCAGCCTCTCTCTCAGCTGCCTACACCTCTGACATCCAACCCAAAACTAAGGCCATCTTTGCTGCTCAAAACTCCCTGAAACCATGATAACGGTGATAAATGTCCTATAGCTGATGGTGTCTGAGCATTTCATGTGTCTCCCGTGGTCGGGCTGTGTCTGCTCATTATATCATCATCATGAGCATTGTTGTTCAAGTAATGCTGTTCTGGGATTTGCTTCATGATCCAGACTTATCAGAAAGGCTTCAACTGCTGCAAATTATGGCTCATATCAAATTGTCGGCATTGGTCCATTTGGCTGCTGGGTAACGTTATGCTTATGGCTTTCATAACATCGTATTGTGAATCTGTACAACTATGGCTCCCAAAAACCCAAATGCAGGTTTGTTTGGCTCCTGGGCATTGCTAAAGCGTGGATCGATCCCTTACACCACATGTGTCAAACTCAAGGCCCACGGGCGGAATGTGGCCCGCCATGTCATTTTATGTGGCCCGCGAGCAGGGCTGTGATGATGACCTCATCACCGCACTGTTCTGATATGGTGCGTGATTGGAACTATAATAAACACATTAAACACATTCATATTTGCTGATCATTTCCTTTTTCTGCTTGTCCTGTGTTCAGACTTTCCTTCTCTCTTTCAGACTGTTCTCTCCCACGGCGCCTGTCAGTGTCTCTCGTCTCGCTCGCTCTCACTGTCTGCCTCTGCGCTGCACGTACCACGCGGCTCCCTTTACACACAGGCGGCGCTTTCAGAAGCACACAAACTCATTCTACAACAGAAGTTTCCGTCTCCCGAGGAAACACGACAAATTTACTGCGTTCTAATTATTAATTTCCATTCTATTCATTTCCGTTACAAGCTGCGTGCGTTCTTGAGTGCGCGACACGGCCGCCCGCCAGAGGACTTTGTGTTGGGGGGGTGGGGTGGGGGTGGGGGGTTATTACTGTTCTCCTTCGCTCTGTAACACCAAACATAAACGTGCACTGTCAGATTTCGAGGAATATCACTACATGTTTTGTTTGGGAACTATTTTGTGAAGCGCAATGTTACGTGTCTGTATAAATAAAGGCGGAGCCTCCTGCTCCGCCTTCTTCATGGGTGTCAGGCTTCATGGCTGCCGGAAAAGTGACAAAGTGTCTGCAGTCTGTTTATTACTGGACAATAGGTAATATTCTGAGAAGATGTCTGTACCAGAGAGCACAGGTGAAGGCTCACCTGCAGCTAGAGAGCGGTCCACTGTAGAAGAATCAACACACACCCCCAACACACTTGTGCGCACCTTTCTCACACGACGCAGCGCACGGACACAGTCACAGTCATTCTACAACACCCAGGTAGTTAGTTCATTTGTTAGATAGGTAGCAGTTAGTTGTTTCTGTTATTTGTTAATAAAGAATAGTACGCTGTAATTGTATTTATTTCTGATGCGGCCGCCTGGGTTTTTTTTTTTTTTTTTGAGGGGTGGCTGCGGTTAACCGCGACACCGCGCCCCCTAGTGGTTCATCCGACACGTCACAGCTCTACCCGTGAGAGCATAAAAGTTTTTAATTTCTTAAAATAAAAATTGGTGTGTATTTATTCATATCTAGGGGGAATCAGACTTGAAATATGGGATTGGGCAACTGAACATTAGGACTTAAACACTGTCCATATAACCTAACCTGACAGAATCAAATTTACGAGGATTTATGCTAAAGTAACAAGCAAACATGTTTCTATGCAACTGTAATTGTCCCTTTAAAGAGTTATAATAAATAAATAAATGAGTTTTTTAACACTGAGGAGTAGTTACATTTATTTTTCATTACATTTAGTTACATGCATAAGTTACATCTGGCCCTTTGAGGACAGTCACTATGCTGATGTGGCCCTCAGGGAAAATGAGTTTGACACCCCTGCATTACACAATGCCAGATCTTCCTATGTTCATTCTCTGTCCCTGCCTGCCTTGCTACCCACACTCTCAGTTCCAGTCCTGGTCTTCAATCTGAATCTCCAGTCCTGATCTCCAGCTTTCCTTTCCAGCGGCTGAAAATACAAGCCAGCCTGCTCTCCTGCCAGTCAGCCCCTGCCCAGTCCAGCCTCTTCACCTGATTAGGACTTCTGGTCTCAATAAACAGTCTAACCTCCGTCTGCTGCCTGCTACTTTGATCCACCAGTCCCTCACAACAATCCCTCTGCATTCCAGTTAGTCTTGCCAGCAGTCCTCCATCCCATTCCCCATAAGTGGTAATGCCTTTGCATTATCTGTCCCTTAACACTAATTAGCTTCTTGGCTCTGGGGTTTATTTATCTATTTATCTTTTGGCTCCAACCAAATGAAGTCAATTCAGTTGCCATTTTTTTGTGATACAGACGTCGCCATGTTGGAGCTTATCCCAAGTGCATAAGACATCATTGTCCCAGAACCTAACCACCACTAATATATGGACATTTTGGTTCTGCACATCTTTCTGTATCACACAAATTATTACTCATATTCCCAAGATCTCTTCTAACTGAAGCCTGTAGTCTGTTTCAGTTATCCCCCAAAGAAATACTTATGTTTTGAAAAACAAGTCAGCATTAAATCGATATCTTGACCAAAGTTCCTCAAATGAAGAGGATTTAAAGAACAGAGACTTACACAATAATGTCTTTTTTGCTGTCTTTGGGCTGAAACTTAACTTTGAAGTTAGTGGTTGTAACTTCACCAGGGTACTTCCTGTCCCCCAGGCTCTCCTGATCATCTTCCTCCCCTTCAGATGAGGAATACGAAAGAGCAGTGTAGTCCATCTGAAGAGAATTGGTAACAGAATACACTTTAAGCCAACTAGAAAATTGTAAGATGTACACTACATCAATGTGCTGATTACACACTGTGTAAATCTGTTCTAATGGAGATGCATGGTGTTGATGTGGGTGTGTTTACCACCTCTTCTTCATCTTCTTCCTTGACTTCAGTTGATTTTGTGAAATCTAGAGGCCCCTCCCAGTCATCATGAGTATGTTCCTGAGATGTCACTTCCACTGGTTGAGAGGAAGTGTATGAGGATGATGAAGGTTCCGGAGACGGCGTGTCATCCGTCTTAGCCTTCTTCATGCTGAGGTCTAAGGTGCCATTCTCGTCTACCTCAATGTCTGACTCCTGCAAGATTTTAATCAGGTTAGGCTGTTCCATCCACAGATAAGCCACCCTCTACTGGGTGTTGCTGTTGGTGCAGTCTACTAATGTAGTAAATGATGTTGAAATGATGTTATAATGTTCTTTTGAGTGCAGGGAGAGGCTGGGTCACCTTGGTGTAGGGGGTCTGGGGTTTGGTGCTGAGCGTCTCTGGCCTCTCCCAACAGCGTGTTGATAAGTTGAGGATAGCAGTTGCTGCCATGTGGGCTGCCTCTGCCTCTTGGCTGTAGTCATAACCACTGGAGGACAGGGCGGTCTTAGGAAAACTCTCTGAGACAGCATGAGTCGGTGAGGAAGCCTTGCTAAGTGAAGCTGTGTAAAGATTAAACAGTTTCATTTTAAAATTGAACAATGTGAAAGAAACAGAGCTAAACAAATTAAAATATGAAAAGACTAAAAGATCAAAATAGAAATGAATTTCCATTGAAAATAAGAATAAAGTGGAACTCTTTGATATAAATGCTATTCGCTGTGTTTGGAGGGAGAAGAAGGGTCGAGCTGCATCCCAAGAACACCAGATGCACTGTGACGCATGGGGGTGGAAACATCATGCTTTGGGGCAGATTCTCTTCAAAGGGGACAGGAGGACTGATCGGTTTTAAGGAAAGGATGAATAGATCCCAGGTAAGATTTTAGGTAAAAACCTCTCTCCATCACTGAGAGTGTTGGAGAAGAAACACGTCTGGATCTTCCAGCTGGACAATGATCCTAAACACACTGTCCAGATAATGAAGATGGGGCTTCACAGCAGTGTCTAGCAAGTGTCTCGACTTCAACAGAGAATCTGTGGGGGGAGTTTGACAGTCTGTGTTGCTCAGCAACAACCACAAAACATCACAGCTCTAGAGAAGATCTGCATGGAAGAATGGACCAAAATAGCATGAAGCATGAAGTCTCAAAAATTACAGTGCAAACCCGGTGAAGACCTACAGGAAACCTTCGGCCTCTGTCATTAAAACGTCAGGTACATTATAAAGTATTGAGATGAATCTTTGCTGGTTGGTGCTAAATATTACATAAATTATTTGTCAGACTGGGATTTTCGGGATTCTTCTTTACATTCTTTCAGAACAGATCAAACACAGCTTTTGAAGTGGAAAACCTTCAAACTTTGTTGGTGACTGAACAATACTTATTTGCCACACATACAGTGTGCCTGTACATTCATGGTCACCACAGGAACACTGAATTACTCCAATGCATCCTTCTGAGTATTATTATTTGATTACGTACTGAAATAACTATTTTTTGCAGAGACATATTAAATCACATTAGGTTTACACTACTGTCTGCAGTTTTAATAGTGCAGTTAAATTGAACATGGTCAGGTACAAGGTCCAATGTAATCAAGTTCAAATTCACAGCATTTATTTGTTTACTGCATTTAATTGACTTTTGTGGTGATATTGATGCTTGTGATGCTTTATGTACACACTTTTTATTGTTTGGTCTTCTTTATCTGCACAGTGACCTTTAGTGACCTGAAAGGCACTTAAAATGTAAGTTGTTATTATTATTATTATAAAACAAAAACAAATTTTAAAAAAGGTCTGATTTCTATCCCCCAATGTTAACTATTGCCTAGATTAAAAGAAAACTGAAAAAACAATAAATTCAGGTGGAATATAATGAGATTAAAATGGTACCATTTTGTTTTTTTTTTTATCAACTTTAAATTTTACTCAGATTAAATATTTTTTTCAGAAACCCCTGATGAGAAAAAACAAGGACCCGATTACGTCGCCTGGATTGGCGTCACCGGGGCCCCACTCTGGAGCCAGGCCCAGGGTTGGGGCTCACAGGCGAGCACCTGGTGCTCGAAAGAGAGGCGTGGGACCACTCTCCTATGGGCCCACCACCCGTAGGAGACCTCAAAAGGGGCCGGTGCATTGTGGTTTGGGTGGCAGTTGAGGGCAGGTGCCTTGGCGGCCCAAACCCCGGTCATGGAACTTGGCTTTTGGGACATGGAATGTCACCTCTCTGGGAGGGAAGGAGCCTGAGCTGGTGCGAGAGGTTGAGGGATACCATCTAGATCTAGTCGGGCTCGCCTTCACACATAGCCTGGGCTCTGAAACTTAGTTCATAGAGAGGGGTTGGACTCTCTACCATTCTGGAGTTGCTCAAGGTGAGAGGCGGTGGGCTCCGGGTGGGGGACAGGTCTCTAACTGTGGTTTCGGCTTACCGGCCGAACAGCAGTTCGGAGTACCAGGCCTTCTTGGTGGCTCTTGAGGGGTATTGGAAAGTGCCTCAACGGGGGACTCCATTGTCCTCCTGGGGGACTTCAATGCCCACGTGGGCAGTGTTTTGTTATTGGACTTCTGTGCTCCTCATAGTTTGTACATAACGAACACCATGTTCAAGCACAAGGGTGTCTATCAATACACCTGGCATCAGGACACCCTAGGCAGGAGGTCTAGGGTGGTCTAGGGTCTAAGGTAGTTGTTTCAGGTGACCTTCGGCCCTGTGTCTTGGACACTAGGGTGAAGAGAGGGGCAGAGCTGTCCACCGATCACTACCTGGTGGTGAGCTGGATTCACTGGCGGGAAGGAGGCCGGAAAGACTTGGAAGACCCAAACGTACTGTGAGGGTCTGCTGGGAACGTCTGGCTGAGCCCTCCATCAGGGAAGTCTTTAACTCCCACATCCGGGAAAACCTCAACCAGGTACCAAGGGAGATTGGGGACATTGAGTCCAAGTGGACCATGTTTTCCACTTCCATTTTTTCTGCTGCTGCTCAGAGCTGTGGTCACAAGGTCTCTAGTGCCTGTCGCGGCAGTAACCCCCGAACCCAGTGGTGGACACTGGAAGTAAGGGATGCCGTCAAGTTGAAGAAGGAGTCCTACCAGGCCTGGCTGGCTTGCGGGACTCCAGAGGCAGCTGACAGGTACTGGCAGTCTAAGCGAGCTGCGGCCTGGACTGTTGCGGAGGCAAAAAGTCAGTCCCGGGAGGAGTTCGGTGAGGCCATGGAGAAGGACTAGCGGTTGGCCTCAAAGAAATTCTGGCAAACAGTCAAGCACGGTTTGCCAGAAGGGGAAAGCAGTTCTCCACAGGCACCGTCTTCAGTGCAGGTGGGGGGCTGTTGACTTCGACTGGGGACATTGTCGGGCGGTGGAAGGAATACTTTGAGGATCTCTTCAATCCCACTGACACGCCTTCATTTGAAGAAACAGAGAACGAGGACTTTGGGTTGGGCTGTCTATTAAGTCACTGAGGTAGTCAACGAGCTCCTCAGTGGCAAGGCCCTGGGAGTGGATGAAGTCCGCCCTGAGCACCTCAAGTCTCTGGATGCTGTGGGAGTGTCTTGGCTGACACGTCTCTGCAGCATTGCGTGGCAGTTGGGAACTGTACCACTGGACTGGCAGACAGGGGTGTTTGTTCCCATCTTTAAGAAGGGGGACCGGAGGGTTTTTTCCAACTACAGGGGAATCACACTCCTCAGCCTCCCTGGGAAAGTCTATGCCAGGGTACTGGAGAAGAGAGTCTGTCCGATAGTCGAACCTCGGATTCAGGAACAACAGTGCAGTTTCCGTCCTGGTTGTGGAACAGTGAAACAGCTCTACACCCTATCTAGGGTGCTGGAGGGATTGTGGGAGTTCGCTCATCCAGTCCATATTTGTTTTGTGGATTTGGAGAAGGATGCCCCTGTGGCATCCTGTGGAGGGTGCTCTGGGAGTATGGGGTCTGGGGAGCCTTACTGAGGGCTGTCCGGTCTCTGTATGACCGGAGTAGGAGCTTGGTTCGCATAGCCGGCAGTAAGTCAGACCTGTTCCCGGTCCACGTTGGACTCCGGCAGGGCTGCCCTTTATCACCGGTTCTGTTCATAGTTTTTATGGACAGAATTTCTAGGCGCAGCCAGGGGCCGTAAGGGATCTGGTTTGGGGACCACAGGATTTCCTCTCTGCTTTTTGCAGATGATGTTGTCCTGTTGGCTTCATCGAGCCAGGACCTCCAGCGTGCACTGGGGCGGTTTGCGGCAGAGTGTGAAGCGGCTGGGATGAGGGTCAGCACCGCTAAATCTGAGTCCATGGTCCTCAACTGGAGAAAGGTAGTTTGCCATCTCTCGGTGGGTGGAGAGTCCCTGCCCCAGGACTCGTGAACAAGACCTTTGGGTCTTGTTCACAAGTGAGGGAAGACCGGAAAGTGAGATTGACAGGTGGATCGGAGCAGCGTCCGTAGTTATGCGGTCGCTCTATCGGTCCGTCGTGGTGAAGAGAGAGCTGAGCCGAAAAGCAAAGCTCTCAATTTACCTGTCAATCTTTGTTCAAATACTCACCTATGGTCATGAGCTATGGGTCATGACTGAAAAGTCGAGGTCCCGAATACAAGCGGCTGAAATGAGCTTCCTCCGTAGGGTGGCTGGGCGCTCCCTTAGAGATGGGGTGAGAAGCTCGGTCACCCGCGGAGAGCTCGGAGTAGAGCCGCTACTCCTCCACATCGAAAGGAGCCAGTTGAGGTGGCTCGGGCATCTAGTCCGGATGCCCCCTGGACGCCTCCCTGGAGAGGTGTTCCTGGCATGTCCCACTGGGTGGAGGCCCCGGGGAAGACCCAGGACACGCTGGACACTGGCCTGGGAACGCCTTGGGGTCCCCCCCAGAGGAGCTGGAGGAAGTGGCTGGGGCGAGGGAAGTCTGGGCATCTCTGCTTAGACTGCTGCCCCCACGACCCGGTCCCGGATAAGTGGAGGAAGATGGATGGATGGATAAATATTTTTATTTTTTAATTTTTTAAATGGCTTGATTAAAGGTTTTTTGTCTGTTTAAACTGAACATAATCTGTTCAAGAAAGGGGATTGAGTATTGTGACAGCCATGCTGTCATCACCATTGGTGCCCCTAACTGTATTACATGTCACCTGTGTGAGTTTGACCATAAATGCAGCCGATCCCGCCCTTTCTAGGACAGCAGCACAGCCTAAGTTCCGTCTCAATACACTGGTTATAAAAAGCCAAATTTAATAGGTCTACAAAAACAGGAATTTGCTAGTCACAATTCACAACAGAATGTTGTCAATGGACCACTGCAAACAAGAAAACCACACCATGGACTGGGAAAAGGCCAAAGTCCTCCGCATCAAAGAAAACAGACATCGCAGATGGATCATGGAGGCGGTGGAGATCCGAAAGCGAGCCCACACTTCCATGAACTGGGATGAGGGGGCTTTCCTGCTCTCTCATACCTGGAGCAACATCCTCCAGCAGCAAACAGACATCAAGGGGCGCCTCAGTCACAATTATCTGTTTTTATATACGTCACATCAATACTATCTGATGAGGACTCTGATGAAGACGGAAGACGTCCGCCGAAACATGACAGGTATGTGAAAAAACACAACGTGTCTGATAGCAGAAGATCCAAGAAGTCAGAACATTGTCAATTTGTGGAGTGTGTTAAAAAAAGTATAAATGTAAAAGAATCCTACCCTGCAGAACATAGTCATCCCAGTTGAAGAGTTGATGAGTTTTATAGCATGTGCAGATAATCTGCATCAATTATTGAGCTACTGTGAAGCTTCCATGACAAGGTATCAGCAAAATGGCAATTTCTCATGCTGAACTCAGAGTGAAAGGATAGTGAGTCTGTAGCCCTTACCCTTTGAGGCTTTGGCTGTGGTGTCAGTGATACCAGCTGTTTTTGGAATAATCATACGCTTCCCAAATACTTGGACATCAAAGCTTGCATAGTCAAAGGACACCTTGGAGTACTTCTCTAGCTCCTTGGCTAGGTTGGCTCGAGGTGTTGTTGTTGCTGTGTTTGGTCGATAGTTTCCATACTGAGGGATTTCCAGCTGTTTCACAAAACACATTGGCCTGGGGAGGAAAGAAAGGCTTCAGTGTCCGTTAAGAAATATCAATGAGCAGAAAAAGCCTGTATTACCTGAGAACTCTGTCAGAGTTAGAGGATGGCTCTGATGCTGCAGCCTGTAAATGAACTGGTTTGTCCTGCTGCTTGTTCAGTTTAGAAGATGCTGCAATCGGGCAGCCAGACAAACTGACAAATGACACAATCACAGACAGATTAATGGAAAAACTTTCACAAATGAGCAGAAATTGCATGTGCTGAAAAACTCAGTTATATGCCTAAAGTGTATGTTTAGATTGATTGAATACGGTTTCTAAGCTATCTCTACAAATTTGGTAAATTTGAAAAGTTGTGATTTGAGCATAAAACTAATCAACCAACAGTTTATACTGTATATATTTTGCATTCTGTTGTTGAAACTGTTCCCTATCCTTCCCAAAACTCAAACACGTTAATATTTGATTGACAGGGAGGCCTTGGAGGAGCCATCGCCTGTGATGGGCCCACTGTTTTCCCTGTCATGTTTCACTTTTGATCATTTTTGATCATTTGGTTTCTAACTGGATTTGCTGTCTACTGAAAATTCTTTTCAGATGTTTTTTTTTTTCAAATTGTTTGATAAAATGTCATGAACTATGATGATGTTGTTCTGAGTTAAATGTGAAATTACTAATGGTGCAATTTGTTTTCAGAAAAAAGGGAGGTCAACAGGATAATGGGTCCAGATTTAGACCAAATTAATTATAGCTAATAGGAACTAAGAGGCAGAGGTATAGTTGTGCTAATTTTTTTAACCCTGGAAAACCCAAGAACATTTTTCTTCTGGACTTTTAAAGCCAATTTGACTTTTTTTTTTAATAGTTTATTCATTTTGGGTAGCAGCAATCTACAGCAGCCAAATAAATGAATAAATAAATAAAGGACTAAAAAGAAAAATTTACAAAAAGAGTAACTAACATTACAATAATTTAAAAGAACTAAAAAAAAACTGCTGGCAAATTTGACCCTGTGGGTTCTTCAGGGTTGTGCAATACTTTTGGCATATAAATCAATACTAAGAAGTTAACAGAGCACCATTGCAGGAATTATTACCGTCTAGTTTCTTTCCAACAGAACACTTTCTGTTTTTTGCTTTACTATTTTGATTTTGTAGCTTAAATTTGCCCTCAGATTGTCTTCTCTCCTCCATGTTGAATGTTTGAAGCTTTTGATCAACAGATTTCTGCTGTGTCCAAATTCCCACCCTACCCCTAACTACTAATAGGGCGAGAATATGTAGTGCCCTGGATTTTAAAAGCAATTCGGAACCCATGCTCAGTACGGTTTTTTTTAAACAGCGAATATGAGGTCATCGATTTCATGAAGCTGAAATCGTCCACTTTCTTCTGAAGATGGTCTATTTCACATGTGTCAAAACTCAAGGCCTGCGGGCCAAAAGTGGCCCTCCATGTCATTTTATGTGGCCCGTGAGAGCATAAAAGTTTTAATTTGTTAGAATAAAAATAAAAATTGGTGTTTATTTATTTATATCTAGGGGGAATCAGATTTGAAATATTGGATTGAGTAACTATACATTTGGACTTAAACACTGTCCATTTAACCTAACCAACCTGTCAGAATCAAATTTAAAAGGATTTATGCGAGAGTAACAAGCAAAAAGAGGTTTTCTATGCAACTCTAATTGTCACTTTAAAACGTTATAGTAAATAAATGAGTTATTAACATTAAAGAATAGTTACACTTATTTTTCATTACATTTAGTTTGTATAGGTTATATCTGGCCCTTTGAGGACATCCACTATGCTGCCGTGGCCCTCGGCGAAAATGACTTTGACACCCCTGGTCTATTTAAAGACGTTGGTAGTCTATTAAAATAATAGATTTAAATGTTTTTTGGGGGCAAAATTAGACACAATGCATATTTGCCAATCTAGTGAGCACTGGTTTTTCTCAGAGACTTCTGAGAAATTTCAAGGGCACTCGATGTTGGAATTGTAAATTCGGACAGCTACAAAAAGGCGAACGCACTATAAAGTACACTATATAGTGAGTAGGGAAGGAATTAGGACACAGCCGTTACGTAGCCCGCTTTCAAGTCCTTAAGGTGTGGCTTTCTAACCAGCTCACTCCTGATTGGTGACAGTGGTTCCAATAGAAACAATGACTCAGACCAACTTGGACCAATCGGTGCTTACTGATGTCATCCAACACTGCAGTATCCACATTTGAAATGAATGGAGACTGAATTGACTTCATTTTGCTGGAGCCAGAAGTGAACCATTTTCTATGGATGGCATCACACAAACTCACTCAGTCAATGGTTGGTCGCATTCTAAGAAAAGCAGATGCCACACATCTGGAAGTCTGGATTTTTACAAAACCTAAATGCTGGTAAATAATTCCACATTTTGTTTAAATTGAACAGGTTCTGTATAAATCAAAGGGATGACTATCTAAGGCCTTTTTGCAATATTTATTTGAGTAACTTGCTCTTGTTTCCAGGTTATCTAATACGAAGAGACTAGACAGCTTTATATGAGTCATAATCAAGAGAATGAAACATCCCAGGACACCAAATGACTTCAGGAAAATAAAGTCACAGAGCAAAATACACGTGAACAAATCTGTTGGCCTCCTTCAGTTACTGAAGGCAAACGCTCACAAAGGTCGAAGAAAACACTTGAATCTGACAAAAATAATAAATAATGAAAATTCCTGAAATGTAACTAGTGAAAGTCAGGCATAGCTTTTCAGCCATGCTTCAACAGAAGTATTACAAGAATAAAACCATAAAACCGTGCCAACTACAGCCTCTGCTCTGCTCAGAAGGCCAGCACCAACACAAATGATTCTCAGTACCAAACCAGGGCCCAGTGTATGTTTGAGCCACTGACCTATCACTCAAACATGGATAGTCCGTGGTAAGAAAGGGCTTGCAGAACTCCTCCCACCTGTGACAAGTAGGTCAGATTTTCAAACGCAAAAACCCAGGAAACAAGAGCAGCCGATGCAACAGAGAATCTGAGGGCAAGTTTAGGCAGTGAAAATCCAAACTGGTGAAGCTGAAAACAGAACATATTCTGTTGGAAAGACATGAGCAGCAATGCTTTATGCAGTGATACATACATTATCTTTGCATATTGAATGGTTGCATATGCAGAAACATATCTTCTTTTCCCCACTGGAGATTTTTCTCTTTTAACTTCTTAACTTAGATTAATTTACCTAAAGTATGGCTCAAAAGATTTGGCACAAATATGACTTTATTCACAGTGTTCAGGCCTCACCTCTTCATTTGAGTGTTTATTATAGAGAAATGTTTTCAGAACAGCTTACAATACTTTACTGATGTCCATACATCAGTATTAGGTTTTTTTTAAGTGTACATCAGTGCCTGTTTCACACATGTATAATGTGGAAGTTGAACTTGCTAATTTATTTTGTGTATTTTTTTAACATAACTCACATATAAACTTAGTTTTAGGCTAAAGCAGTTATAGACATTCATTAATTTAACTTTTGGTTTGGTTGGTGTTACCTCTGATGCAGGGTCACAGTGAATTCTTGGAGTTTTATACACAAACCCACGCATGATGTGGGTGTGTGTGAGTGTGTGTGTGTGTGTTTGTGTGTGTGCTCTGGGGTGCTTTGTTAACCTGCGATGCGTATTGCGGTTACTGTTCACGTGGCCTTGGCCTGAGCAGCCAGGAGTGGGACACTTCAAGACATTCTCATGCATGGCCAGGACTACAGACACACAGCACATGTGAACTCATGTCAGTATGTTTAATGTGTTCTGATGGTTTAATAGCAGTGGTAGCAGCATTAAAGGAGCCATATAAAACCATTATTCATTTAGCGTTTTCAGCTTTTTAAATGACAGCAGACAAAAGAAGCTTTTGTGTGACTTCCAAACAATGACTGTTGGTTTTATCAACATCCTGCTTGAATAAAGAAAGACCCACTCTGATCTTCTGTTGATCTCTTTTTAAAATGTTCCCAGTAGTATTTCAATAATGATTATGCCATTTTTATGCTAAATCAGAAAAACTGGGTTGTTTTCCAGGACATAGTTCCTGCAGAGCAGTAAGAGATCATGAGAAAGTCACCTCTGAGTTGTGGGCGGGACTGTTGGTGTGGAGTAAGCCTGCCGCCCCCCTCCCTGCCCCATTGCATAAATACTGTCTTTTCCAAAGATATTTTTTCATGTGCTCCGGATTCACAAATGATTTGAATAAAGAAATACTCAGAAATGCCACTTTAAACCTAATTTTCTTTAAAAATGTCATCCATCATGAGAAAATTGTCACAAGAACAAGTTATAATCGGCAAAATCACTATTTTTATCAGAGTGGGTTTTTAACATTAAGTCACAAAACTGTAATATAACTTTAAACAGAGGTACAATTTGCAGAAAAGGAAGATGGAGCTGGATGAAAGGAAAGACTCCACCTCTGTCATCTTATTTGACAGAAACAGAGCAATAACATCGTTCTTTATAAAAAAAAAAGCCTAATTGGACTGCCTGTCAGTAGTGAACAAAAGCAAGTGACTAACAGACCTAAGGAATCTGAGTCATTCCATATGTCTCCTATAGGGCAGCTGCAATGCAAAAGTGGTTAATGTTGGTGTTAGTAGTTATCAGGAACAAGAGTTTGCAGCAGTGACAGGATTTGTAGTACTGGTGGGATCAGCACATCTGTCCATGTAACAAAGTGACTGAGCAGGCACAAGGTTAGGGTTTTATTTTGAAAGGCGATTGTTTTACAGTAAACTCACTTTCTGGAGGGATGCGGTCTTTGTGAGGACATCCGGACAGACTGCGGTGATGGGGATATAAACCAGTCACATGGCCTGTTCCATCACAACCCGGTGTGGGACACTTCACTTCCTTTTTGTCTGGGTAAAACAGAGGGAAAAGTTTATCAGCACAAGTATGAAGTAGTAAATAAAAATATGAAATATTTGTTTATTAACTTTGTTTTTTATTTAAAAAAATATTTTTGCATTTGCAAGACAAATGTTTTCACGTGTGTCTCGTCTCACTCGTCTCGCCGTGCTGCCTTATCATCCCACCTTAACGTTTCAGGAAGAATTTGTGTTTTTTTTTCTTCTTTATTTTTGAAGCACCACTCAGGCTCCTGAACTGTTTAAAAGTTCTTGAGAAGCTACATTAAACATTGTTGGAAATAAACAGCACTTTATTTCCTCAGTCATACTTTTAGAACCTTATTAGCTAAGGCACATTCATTCTATTTTTTTTCTTATACTGAAAAATATTTTGTTGTGGAAATCAGACAATGTTGACTGTTCCCTTTCTGTATTTGAAGTTACCAAAATAAAAGCACTATGAATTTGCAAGTGGAGCTGAGTGGGCTCTTGGAAACATAAGTGACTTAGGCC